>JAOTAY010000189.1:33248258-33296811 GCA_025629805.1 Erythroxylum baracoense
ATATTAGCCTTGAAACACTAGCAAAGTCATCAAGGCACCTCAAATACATAACATTGAAGCTCAAAAGCATGCTCTAACCTATAAAACACTTAAAACAAATATTTAACTAACTAACTCAATTCTAACCTAAGCACGCACTAAAAATTCAAATTAACAACTAAACACACACAAAACTACCCACTAAAACATGATGCAATTTATAACTATCAGATGGCTCATTATTCCATCTTCCTGTTTATATTCATTATGCCATCTCATGTGAGATGTAGTAACATTAGAGGCATATAGTCTTTGAAGTCTCGAAGTTAGCAGGAAATAATACATCCGCTTCTAAGGTACTAATTTCTGTTTCATAGTACGCTTTCTAGGTTTGAACATAGATTGACCAAAAAATTTGCACTCTTGTAATTCCACATCATCTCCCCAAAACAACATACATCTCAATTTGCAGCAATCAATTTTTTCAATTGAAAAACCAAGACCCCTAATAAGTTTCTTTATATTGTAAAAATTATCAACCATTGTATGTTCAAGAGGCAATGATTCATTATACCAACTAATAATTTTATTAAAACTCCAACCAGAAATATGCCCTTCAGACTTTATGTTCAATAATCGAGCAATTGAAAACAATTGAGTCATGGTCTCACAATTTGGCCATAATTCTTGGTCAGTTGATTATAGTAAGTAAAAAAACTTTTTTCATATAAGTTTAGTTCTTTTTCAAGATTTTCTATATTTTCCTGAAAGATATATCCAGCTGCTTCATGAACCATTTGAATGTGAGGATTTTCAGTTGAACCCACATTATTTCTTATAAATTCAGTCTGCAAACCCATCCACATATGTTGACAAGTTTACTTCATTACCCCTTGAGGTGTTACAAATTAATGGCTCCCCCTGTTGTGTCCACTCAAAATAGTTTGGAACAAACTCTTTTCTTAACAAAAGGAGATTCACTTCATCAATCAGAAGAAAAAAACTTTTTTTGCATTTTTTACATCGACATTTGATCTTTGGGTCATCCATGTATGTAGGCTAAAAATATGCATAGTGAATAAAAGCTTCAACTCCCTCAACAAACTCAGGATTAATGAAACCATTAGGTGTTAATCGACTATACATCCAAGATTTACCAACATTACTCATTTCTGCAAAACTGTTATTTGAGAAAGTTATTTCATAGTTAATATCCTTCATTTCCCCTAAGTTTACAAAACATTTAATCTTTACTTTACAACAAATCTCCTAAGTTTTACAGGTCTTTGACCATTTCTCCTCCATATTGAAACCAATCTATCCCACAATATGAGTTCAAGTATTTATGTTTGAATTAATCACCTACAAGTTGATTTCCAAAGTTTGATTTTAAATAAGCAGTATGGTAAGTGGAATTGTTTACACCTGTGAATTGAGAAACCAAGTTCTAACTATGACTCCTAGGCTTGTGGAAATTTTCATTGATAAGTCTCATGGGAGCTACATCACATGTTTCCAACCTATACACCATCCTAAGGGTTTATTATGCCTCAAATCATCCATAATTATACAAACTTATTTGGCATGTAGTAAATACTTATATAATTCATACATTTAGCCATCAATCATTCTAACAATATTCCAAACAACAATATACAAAACCAAGATAACTATGTTTCCATTAATCACCTACAAGTTGATTTCAAAAGTTTGACTTTAAACAAGTACTATTGTAGGTGGCATTGTTATACCATATGAATCGAGAAAGCAAGTTTTTGCTGTGACTTCTAGGCTTGCGAAATTTTGCGCCAATAAGTATCATAGGACTTGCATCATAAGTTTTCAGTTTATATACCATCCTAGGGTGCTTATTATGTATTGGATCATCCATAAGAGATCAAACTCATTTCATATATAGTAAATACTCATGTAATTCATACATCTACTCATCAATGATTCAAACAAAACCTAAACATAAATACATAGACTATTAAAGAAGAACATAAAAACTCATTAATGATTATAAGAATAATCTAAACAACAACACAAAATCAAGACCTCCTTTGTATCCATACAAAACCCAAACCCAAATACTCATACTATTAAAGCAAAACACATAATAGACATTAGTTGGATGACTTACCTGGATGGACGGACAACCACAGACTACAATGAAGAAGGATGAGGTTGGATGATTAGTGACACTCTTCAACACAAAATAGGGTATGTGAAAAAGAAATTTTCATATTTAATATAATACACTTGTAAACACAATATAAAGACATTATACCTCCTTCATAAAGTTCAAACACTTTAAATTGACATGTCCTCATAAGAAATCACCCATTTAAACAAATGTTGGAAATTTTGGTGACGTACTCTCATCATCTTCTTTTGAAATTGAACATACCATAAGCTTGAAAATCATCTAATCTCCATTGATTAAATGGATATATATGTATAAGAAAAAGTAAAAGGTTTTTGAACATGGCTGTAATAAGGACATAGGGATAAATAGGTTAATAAAGATAAGGGAATAAGAGAAAAAATATAAGTTAGTAGGGAAAGAGCAAATAGATCAATAGATATATCGATAAATTAATCTGCTAAGATCAATAGATATTTCCATATATTACTCCACTAACTCCCCATATCTTTGCAGTAACCTATTTTCCTTCATTCTTTTCAAGTAAAAGAATCCACGTCAATTAATTTTCAATGATTATCCTTTTTCTTATGTTTATTTTTCTTTTCTTTTTATTTTATTTGACATGAATTTCCCTTTTATATTGACTTTTTCTTACAAGTCACCATCTCATATTAACTTATTCTTTTACATACCATAACCAACAACCATATCAAATCATAAATAAAAACTCCAATAATAATGAATTAAGGTGCAATTATTTTTATTTTAGGTTAAAGATTCTTTAGAAAAGCGTTACAAAGAAAAAGACTAAAATATCTAATAGGCTTAAAAAGGTTCACTAATGTATTAACCTATAAATGATAGGGAATTTTGATAAAACTACCTAAGTTAAAGGATGTGAACATAATCAAGGTTGTACACGATCCAATACAATTTGAGATTTTAAAATTTATATATTCACTTCAAATATTAGGGATTTTAAAAATTGAATCACCATATTCATATTTAAAGTAAAAATATTTTGTTTTATATTATATTAAAATATGGTATAATACAATCTAGAGATTGTCCTTTTATGATAATGTATAACATATCTAAACTAATCGTTCATATAACCTACTCAAACATAAATTACTAAAACATAAATGACAAGTTTTTCATTATTAACACATCTTAATTTAAACAATTTTAAAAAAAAAAGCAAGCGAAAGATTTTTAACAACTAAAAAGAATTAAAGAATTAAATTTTATGTGAGGACTGAAAACCTCTTGAAGACCTTTTATATTCCATACATTTTACTAATTATTATTAACTACAAATATGTAAACAAGAAGACCAATTAGTGAAGGTAGAGTTGTCATTGAGATGAAGGCCAAATACCATACAATTGTTTTTTTAGAAATTGAATCAAATTTCATTAATTATAACAAAACTATCCCAACATTATAATGATATCATAGAAGTAATGCTTTTAGCAGGATATAAGTGGCAAGAATATATTCAGAGAGTTACAAGTTCCATTTGTTCTTTATTCCTAACTATTGTTTTAAAATCTCAAACTTCCTAACTATTAACAATTAATCTCAACATAGACTTATGTATACGCTCAGAAACTAAAATAAAAATAGATAGAAATAGAAAAATTAAACATAATACACTCAAACAATAACTAATTTCTCATTTTCAACAAAAAAACATATGATTTTCTTCGGTAGGACATTTCATCAAACAATTCATAGGTAACCCGAATTCATCTCTACCTAACAACAAAAACATTGTATTTTTTCATTTTTCACCATCAAAAAAATGTTCAAACACATTATTCACCAATTGCAGTTCAAAAAACACACAATATTGCAATAAACAATACTCAAACCGTCGTTCACAAACCCATCCATAACAAAACTGACATTTATAGACTACTAACCTCGATTTAACTAAAGAGGATGGATGATGGAAGAGAGAAAAACAATATATGTGGACGATGGATGATAGATGAGAGAAGACTGATGGCGACAAGAAGAAAATCAAGAAATGAAAATGAGCAGAGAAGACGATGGACGAGTGGGGCGCTATTTCGGGTAGGTTTAAGGTGAGACAAAAACGACGTCATTTTGTGTTAAACCAAACGATGTTGTTTTCATCTACTTAAAAACGTTGAAGCTAAAAAGAACGATGATGATTAGCTTAAAATTTTACCGATGGACACTCTTTTGTCAAAACATCTCATGCTTATTTTTCCACCAACTTTGCCGCCTATTTTTAGGACAACCACCACTATTCCGTCAAAAAAATGTAGGAATAATTTTCCTCTACCTTTACCGCCATATATTATGTACGTCACAAATTTCAATTTTTTCCAACAATTTTACCAACATAAAATCATTTTCCATCTCTAATTTCCTACGGTATTTGTTCTGTCGGTAATTTTTTGTTGGTAATTTCTACTTTTCTTGTAGTGATTCCGTGAAAGTACCATAAATTCTTGAAAAGAAAATATGCATAAAATCTTATACCATAAATATGTATAAATACATTAAAGTACTTGGGAAATGATTTTAAGTAATGAAGGAGAAATTTAACGTAACTTCAATTTCTCGTTAACATTCCTAAAAGCTCAATAAACTGAAAAAACAAATAAATAGTACTAGAGGAGCCAATATCATTCACATTTGACCAACTTCATCCACAAATTGCATAAACATATGAAAACAAGTTATAACCCATCTAATTATATTCTCCTAACATCTCTAAAAGTTTATGTATAATGGGTAATTTGGTAATGGAAAGAACAAACCATAATTTTTTAACTCTAAACAATTTTTCTTTTAAGTAGTACTAATCGATAGTTCTTTATTGGTATTAAAAGTTACATTGGAATGAATACTTGGATTGGGGCTAAAAATTGATGAAGAAAATTTGAAAAATACTAAATCCCAATAAAACCCTAACTTAAGAAAAAGTGGCCTGGCTCGATCCGACCCACAAGTTGGATGGCCTGTGGCCCAGTGGACCGGGGCTAATCGAATATGCTTTTTAGAAAAATTTAAAAATGACATCATTTTTTATGTTATGGTCAAGTCATGGGTCAGGCCAGGCTAGCCCACACTCGTGCTGACCTCAACCCCTAGTCTGGTCAGGCCGAACAAGGCAGGCTAAGCCAAAATTGACATTCCTAATTTTTCGTGAAGAATGTAGTCCTAATCTTTAAATGGATGGTTGTCGATTGTAAAATGTAAAAGAAGGCTCGGGTAAGTAAAAATCACTAGAGTTATCTATGAGAAACCTTGAATTTGAGAGAAATTGGGAGGAGGGGTTGTGAAAAATGAATGATAGAAGGGTTATTGCCTTTTATAATGCCAAAATCTGACCTAAATATATAATGGTGTATGGGTCATATTGATATGAAGACAGGGATTGCACAAGTAGCACACAGGGATGTGTTGGTGAACATAGGAAATATGAGAAATTACACAAAGGCAATGTTAATGGAACATGCAACAGACTTGGGATGTATTGAAAGGTACTGTCTCCAATGAGATAAATGAGAGAAAAGAAACACAAAAGTTAGGTAAAAAACAAGAGTCTTATAAGGGGCATGTTATAAATTTTAATTTTAGCACTTAGGAGGATATGGTCTATATATGAGGTGGTGATGGAGAACACAATGCAAAGTGCAGACACGGTGTTATGTATTCCCCATGCTTAAATTACATGTTCTCTATTTCTATTTACAAGGTGTTTGATTCACTTGCTAAAATAGACAAGGCATAGAATGATTATTTTTAAATATATAATACGTGAGGAATGGAATGAAATGAATATTATTTATTTTGGTTTATTCATAAGAATTTCTAATGATGATGTGATGCTATTGTTTGGTTTGAAAACATAAATTTGGAATGACAAAGGAATAACTAATAAAAAGACCAAAATATCCATTATAGTCCCCACTATCATCATCATCATTGTGATTATTATTATTATTATTATTATTATTATTATTATTATTATTATTATTATTATTATTATTATTATTATTATTATTATTGTTATTATTATTATTATTATTATATTGTAGTATGGTCTGAGTTACATTTATAGAGGCATGCAGTTCAGGAACTTTTCTAAATGTTAGAAGTTTCACGTGGTCGTCGTCAAAAATAGGTATGTGTTTACTCTTTTTCACGTTATTGTTGTAGGATAGGATAAGCTACATCTCTTTGACTTTTAAGTGGGAATAAATTCATCAGGTACGCTTTTACCTTTTTATTTCTTTAATTTTTTTGATACTCCACTTACTAACCTTATGCCTCTACCAGTATAAGACAAGTCCTTTTTTTAAACTTGATACATCAACATTTTCTTTTATTCTATTTTATTTATTTATTTATTTTAATTTTATTTACTTACTTTTTTAGCATATCAGTTTTAAATATCTAGTCTTTTAAGCTGCATCATTTTTTTTCATCGTCACATTTACATGTGGGTCTACCGAAATCAGCCTCTCTACTTTGTAAGGGTAAGGCTGTGTACTATCAAACCTCTCCAGACTCCGCTTTATTATGAGATTTCGGACTAGGTGCGATGATGATGATGATGAAAAGTGGCATTTATTTATGATTGTGTGTTTTAGTATATACCCAAAGGTGTTTTATAATATACTTTGAAGTTTGATATGAATTTATAATAAAATTAATTATAAGTATCTATATTTATTTTCAACAATTTCGCTTTATTCGTAAGCTTCTTCTGTTCCTATATTTAATGGTTTGATCTTCTCTGAATGGAATGAACAAGTCAATTTCCAATTGGGTGTGTTGGATCTTGACTTGACACTTTTGGAAGAAAAACCCACTGCTATTACTTATAATAGTCGGTCTCCAAAACTACTGAGGGTTAGATTGTTAGAAGCTTTCATTTACGCATAATATACAGAGTAATATGAGTTACATCATTATGGAATTAATTTGGTGCATTTAGGATATGATTTTATGATTTCATTCACATGCATAATGATTTTATGATTTTACGAAAAGCAATATTTTCCTTCCTCTGCAAAGGTAGTTTCATTTAGCCTTTTTGACACCAATCTTCCAGTTATGTACTTCCTTTCTTGTGGCAATTCAAATAAGGAGAATTGCAGTAAAAATCTGTTGGATGCAGGGAGTGATTCTATGAAAAATAATCCAAACTATTTGTGTGGGGATTTTTGTGTTGATTCATACAGATGTTCAAGAGTGTTCTCAAGCAATTCATATTGCTTAATAGGATTTGTTTTGACATTAGTGGACTCTTCTTCTATTAATTCTACAGACAAGGATGGGAGAAGCAAGGTTAAATACCTAATTGTTGTGGCTAGGTTATGCAGATACGGAATCCAATGGGTTTCTTTGGTGAAGCTTGAGGATATTGTAAATCAGGACTCTCTGTCACATTGGGTAGATTTTTGCTTTTCTGATAACCTCCTTGTTTGCCTAAATGCATCTGGAGTAATTAATTTTTACTGTACAAAATCTGGCAATTTTGTTTCACATGTAAATATTCTAGAGGCTTGTGGAGTAAACCCCCACACAGGTCTGCGGCAACAAGAGATGGTTCCTGTAGCTCCCGATAGACATATTATGGAAGCAAATGAAATTCATGATCAGGAAACTTCTCTTATTGGCAAATTCTTCTATAAAAGGAACTTTAGGAAGTTGCTTGTTGCTTCACATAATTCGTTGTTAGCTGCTGTTGATGATTGTGGTGTAATATATACCTTCTTTGCTGATGATTATTTGCCAGAAAATTACTATCCATGTGAGAAATTGTTTTCGAATACTCGGGATTTAGGGCTCCGAACATTGATTGGTTGGAGAATTGGTGGCTCCGACATCGGCCACCAAAGTGTATTTTCAAATAAACCATCCGTTAGACATTTGGGTGCACCCTTATGGGATTATGGTAATTGTAATGTGCTTCAGTCGGCCAATATTCATGGAAGAGATGACAGGGATGACTTGAGCTTCTCTTGCTTTTCTACCGCATCGAGAATAACAACTGATAGATTTCATGAAAATGGGGTAAATTTGCACTTCATCCGAAATGTTTTTATTCCGACTGAGAGATTGACTGAGGATGACTGTGTTTGTCTTTCACCTCTTGGTATCACTTGTTTCATTAAGAAGCACACTGATAATAAAAAAACTAGTCAGATTGTTCATTTTAAGCTGCACAAAGATTCAACAGTTCATGATGACAGATATTTGAATCCCACCCGCGAAGACGTTTGTCTCAGAGGAAAGGAAGATTGGTCTGTTGGTGAAGTAATTGGTTGCACTTTCCAGGGGTGTCTGTATCTAGTTTCTGAAGATGGTCTTTCAGTTGTTCTTCCATCCATATCTATTTCTTCAAATTTTCTTCCCGTTGAGACGATTGAATATCGTCAGCACATTAATTATGAAGGTGTAAAGTGGCAATTAGAAGCAATTCTGGATGTAAAAGAGTTGAAAAAACCATTCTGTCCTTGGAAAGTTGAACTTTTGGATCGAGTTCTTATATATGAAGGGGCAGAAGGAGCAGACTGGTTGTTTTTGCAGAATGGTAAGAAGAATCGTCTGTCAGTTGTTGCTTAGCTTGTAATATTTCCATTGTGTATGTGTCTAGTGGTTTCTTTTCCATTATGATGTATTAGTTGTTGCTCCTGTATCTGCATTACCTTTGCAAAGTTCTAGCTACATGCATATTTTCTATCATACTTCTTGTATCTTTTTTAGATAAAAATTTTTAAACTGTTTCTTTTTCTTGTTTTTTAATCAGGGAAAAGGTTATTTTTGAATAAGGATATAGGGAAAGGAGATTTATTTGGGGTGGTAACTAGTGATGTGGACTTTCAGATGTTTGCCAATTATGATATCACATGCTTTATGGAATAATTTACTGATTTGTTGAATTGATAACCTATTCATTGTTTCAAATGTAAGCCTAGTGTTTGCTAGGTTGTTGTGTCAAGATGTCACAATTTTGAGGAATCTGATGACTCTCATCGTAAGATGACTTCGCTGAGGTGCTCAGTCCCATTTTTCCCTTACGGAATACCTTGTTATTGCCTGAGATAGGGATGCAAGATGCAAGCTTGAAATCTGCTGTCATTTCTATGGTTAGACGTAGATGGTATCAATCCCAATCCTCTCAGAGGGAGACATTAACATTGTAGAGACAATGAAAATTACATATGTAACATTTGTCTATTTTGTTGTTTACAAGTTTTACATCGTTAGATGAATTGAACGTTGAGGGTCACCTTATTTATTACTAGTATTGGGGATGATCCAGAAGACTCCACAAATTGGAATATTACTTTACCTGTGATTAAGCATAGTACACTAAAATTTTGGAAGTCCAAACTTATATACAAAGAGCCACAAATCATTCATTGAACTATTGTCTTATTGCTGCTATCTAATTTGTCCAATTTGTGTGCTGGATTGATTTATTTTTTCTTGTTGTTTAGCTGTTGTTGGAAAATGTGGACTTTTTCATATAAATATATTGCTGCACTTTTTCTGACTACATGTAAATTGTTATCATGTCAGGATGGGACTTGAAAATTTCTAGGTTGCGTCGGCTACAATTGGCATTGGATTACCTAAAATTTGATGAAATTGAGCAGTAAGGATCTTATGGTTTTTGGAATTTTCCATTATTTCTCTATTTTGACAGAAGTTATCATCCATATTTTTGGTACACAAGTGTAATTGAGAGGTTGATCCTAGGGTATGTGTCTGACTTTTGATAAATGCATATGCAAAGATGTGGTTATCGCATATGAGTTGTACATGAACATGCATATGTATGTAGATATATGTATTCATGTCTTTTTTGGATATTGTCGGTTTGTAATTATACTGAATGGTGGTTGTTATGAAAGTTGCAAAATTATAAGCATAACTGTTGAGTCGTGTTGGAAACTTGGGCATAATCAGCAATCAAATGCTCATCAATTTCTAAAAAATAAATGAAGTATTTCCCTATAGTATGCATATGCTGAGGGAAAATGTTCAAAGCTCAGTGGAGCATGGAGTTTTTCCTACTTTATTGGGAACATGATTCTCTTAGTTGAGTCCAAGTTTTGGTGGGTTCTTATGGAAATGCGGTTATTCTTGATTAAAAAGTGTGTCCTTATATCCAAAAATGGAAAAGATATCCATTTAATATCCTCAGGTAAGTTCATATATGATAAAATATCACTATTCCATAACTATGCTTACATTGATGTTAGTTGCAAATTGATGATTTAATTTTTACTGTATTTGCTGATATTTTTATGTTTTCTCAATTAGTTGCTTTTGATTACCTATAATTATTTGACTACAGCCATTACATGGACTTTCCTTTGAAACTGCAATTATAATTGCTAAATTTTACTCCCTCCATCTCTCACTTTATGGCACTAAGTAATTCTTTCCTTATTTTCTTGGTCTTCTGTTTTTCTCCCATTTTGTTTTCTGTGTATTAACTTAAAAAATGCCAATATCGTCTACTAATTAACATTGGAAGTATCAGTGTAACCTTTTATCTGTGTGAAAATCTTCGATTTATCAGTCCATTTTGTTAATATTATCAAACAATCTGGAATATAGAAATCCTATAATTCGAAGTTTTTTTTTTTCAGTTGTGGAGATTCCATAAATGGTTTGTGTTTTTACAGTTCAATCTAGATGAACTAAGAAAGCTGACAAATTAATAAAATAAAAGCAAGTGAAGTTCATTAATTTGTCAAAATCTTAACAGACTTTATGACGGATTCAGAAGTATATTCTCTCAAGGTAGTAATTCCATGATCTGGTGCTTGTTACCAATTACATCATGTAACTTTCCAGTCTCTTTTTTAATTGATTCAGAGCCATTCATGAAGATGGTTTTGCTTAGTATGAATAATAGTAAACATGATCACCTTGCAGAGCTTCTTTTTTGGGTTTTCACTATCCATGTGCAGCATCTATTCGATTCTGCTTTTATGCTGCTTTAAGACATTGACATATTTATTGCCTATAGTTGGTTAAGTTGCTAACCAGAGGAAACTTTTTTTTGTGGTGGCTTTAACAGTTGTCTTGAAATGCTTGTGGATGTGAATTTGGCCGAAGAAGGCATTTTGAGATTGCTTTTTGCTGCAGTATATCTGATGGTCCATAGAAATGGCACTGATAATGAGGTTTCTGCTGCATCAAGGTAAAACTTGTTTTAAACTGATTCGTTTCATGTTTATATACTTTTGATCTTTTGATCTCTTTCTCTATCTCCCCTCCCCTATCCTGTTCTCCTCCCTCTCAAGCAACTCTCAATATGTAATATTTTTTTGGTTTTTATTTTGCACGCATCACGAAATGGGGAGAATTCTTTTCTCTAGTTTTATATCATTTGTTCGTCTCAAATATAAGTTTGCTTTTATCATGTGAAGAAATTACATATATGCGAATCATAGAAGAATTGTTAATGATATGTATGTCGTCTTTCTTGTCGTCAAGATGATGTTTGATACTCGTGAGTGTTGTTTGCTTAACCTCTTTCAGCCAAAAGGTTGAGTATTTTTCACATATTTTCCAATTGTCAGCTATAGGTTTAACAGTTTTTCTGAGGGATATGGTATTTTTTCAAATTTGAAGTCTGCTTTGTATGCTGATAGCAAGTTCTTCTCTGTAGCTGCTTGAACTTGCATTGCTGAAGTGTGTAGTAGAGTTGCATCCTGATAATTAGAACTTTTTAAGTTGGGAAAGTTTCTTTAGCTGCTATTTTCTCAGTGTGATTAGAGAAGTTGACAGTAGCAGTCTAAATTTGATTAATACTAGTCTGTTGTTCTCTGTATAGCTGTTCATTCATCACCTGATTCTTCCTCTTTCAATTATCTTTATTAGTGCTGCACCAACTTGTTCTGGGTAGATAATTCCAGAATCTTTGCTGATGAAAACAATCCCACTTTATCTTGGCGGAAGCAATGAATAGTTTTTGTTTGAGAAATGTTTAGTAGTGGGATTTTTTCATTCACCAAATTTTGCTTCTTATCCAATTTCTCATCATGTTTTCTGTTTTTCAGGCTTCTTGGATTGGCAACATGCTTTGCAACCCAAATGATTCGTAGATATGGAATCCTACAGTGTAAGAAAACGTTTTACCCATTTCAAGGACCTAAAAGAATTGAATTGCTTTCTCTTCCACCAAAATTTCCATGTAAAGTAGAGACTGAAATTGGGGACTCAAGAAGGATTCGTGACATGGCACATCTCCTGGAAATGATCCGAAATCTTCAATGTCGACTCACTGCAAAATTCATGAAGCCAGGCCAAGGAATTGTATGCACATATACCACGTCCTTGCTGTATCCATGTTGTTAAACTACATGCTTCTTATTTTTGCTTACTGTGATCTTCTTTTTTATAAATGATATAGGTGGATGGTAAGGAGCCATTAAGTTTGGTGACGGCCAATCTAGAACAGGGTGAATCTCAGTTTCTTCCTGCTGATAGTTTATTGTTGGAGACTCAGAGCCAACAGGAATCACTGGCTTCCGTATCTTCCATGCACTTGAAAAGTCAAAAGCTTGCTTTGTTATCTAAGGAATCTCTAATTTCTGGAGCCTCTGTGGAAGTGGATGATTCAAATACATTGTCTTCACATATACCACAACTTGGGAATCTTGAGAAAGTTTTTACCTTGGAAAATCCAAAGGAGATGATTGCAAGATGGAAATTAGACAATTTAGATCTGAAAACTGTGGTTAAAGATGCCTTATACACTGGTCGTCTCCCTTTAGCAGTCCTTCAATTGCATCTTTATCATAGAAGAGATTTAGAAACAGATAAGGAGCCTCCAGACACCTTCACTGAAGTTCGTGATATTGGAAGAACCATTGCTTATGACCTGTTTCTTAAGGTACTTTATTGATTTTTAAGTACACATGAACTCATACCATTTGCTCACTATATTTATCACCTTTGACAACAGGGTGAAACTGGACTTGCCATAGCAACACTGCAAAGGCTTGGAGAAGATATTGAGGCCTGCCTTAGGCAGTTATTATTTGGTACAGTAAGAAGACATCTCCGAATCCAAGTTGCTGAGGAAATGAGGAGATATGGCTACATAGGACCTTATGAGGGCAAGATTTTGGAGAGGATTTTGCTTATTGAGGTATAAGAAACTTTAATAATTATTTCTTTTGATCATTGTGTGCCATTTGATCTCTGATTTCATATATTTTTACTGTTATGTTTTTTTCCTGGAAAGAGGCTGTATCCTAGCAGTAGCTTCTGGAAAACTTATGTTGGCCGCCAAAAGGCATTGAGAGGAGATACATTCACTAAAAAGTTACCGAATGGGTTGAAGTTGCATATTATGCATTCACATCCACCGACTGATATTATCATTGACTGTGGTGAGCTTGATGGAGTTGTATTAGGTTCGTGGGCCAGTATTCAGGATAGTCCTCCTGATTCTGATATGGACGAAGATATTGCTCATGTCGGATACTGGGTGGCAGCTGCAGTGTGGTCTAATGCCTGGGATCAGCAAACAATTGATCGTGTAAGTCTCATAATTCACTCTTCTTTGTGTTGTAACTCTTTGAAAAGCATCAAATTGTTCTGTATTTATATTGAGGAGATATGTAGTTGGCAATGATATGGGACGCATTAGTTCCTAAGATCTCCATTCAAATCATTTGCTTATGTAGGTTTTCAAATCCGTGCTTTCTTGTTTTTGGGTGGTCTATCACAGCATGAAAGGCTCCTGGATGTTGGTCTTATTTGATGTGAACCTGCTTTGAAAATGGTGAAGTTCTGGTATTTGCCAAATTAACTTGCCTTTATTCCATAAAAAAAGAAAGAAAATTTCCACAATGACGTCAGTGTGCGTATTTAAACTTATTGACATAGAAAACTTATAGTAACAGGTTCCTTGGTTGAAAATATAATTGACTTGATGGATGCAAAGCGTATGCAATCTTCAATTGGCCAACAGCAACCATCGGGATTAAAATGTTATTTCTTTTAATTATCTCCTAATAGGTTGAGTTCGAATCCCTTCTCACCCACAACCAGCCAAAAAAGTAGGGATCTTCCCCTCTTGAGGGTAGGAAAATCGAGGTTCCTTTCGGTTGAGTCACGAACAATGTCAAATTCTATAATAATTAGATGAAACTCATGTTAGAAGCAAAACTATGGCCCTTTACATATGATGTTATTATATAATTTTCATTAATGTTCTTCAAGCATACAAGAACATTATTTTATAAATATATTATAGCCAAAGGTTGATGATGTTATATGATTTTCTTCTTTTTGAAGTTAATTATATGCAAAGCTGGTATGTTGTATGGATATCCTTTTTGCTCTTTTAACTTGTTTTAGTTATCAAGCATTATTGATCTTTTTGCTCAACATCTTGCTGTGCAGATAGTTTTAGATCAACCTTTCCTTCTAGGTGTGCATGTATTATGGGAATCTCAGTTGGAGTATTATGCATGCCACAATGATTGGGAAGAAGTTTCAAAACTTGTGGACCATATTCCAGCATCTGTCTTGTCTAACAGAAGCCTTCAGATTGCTCTGGTTGGCTTGTCAGGTGCTCCAACTGTTGGACTTGATAGTGATTTTCGTGAACGGAGCAATCTTATTTGCTCAATTGATGATTTTGATGTTGTCTGCATGGATGTTCCTGGTATTAAAATCTTGAAGAGTCCTGTCAATTTGACATGTACAGTGTGGCTAAGAGTGCTCTTGGAGCAGAAGCTTGCAAAGAAATTTGTTTTCTTGAAGGAATATTGGGAAGGCACTGCAGACATAGTAACTGTTTTAGCTAGGTCAGGCTTTGTAACTTCCAAATCCGATAAGATGCGAATTGAGCATTCTTCTGTTGAGACTTCTTTAGATCTGGATGATTTTGATGGTGAAAGATCACATGTCGATGCTGTGCAAGCTTTACATAAACTGTTTGTGTATCACTGTGTGCAATATGGCTTACCAAACCTTTTGGACCTTTATCTGGATCACCACAAGCTGGGAATGGATAACGATTCACTTCATTCGTTACTGGAAGCTGCAGTAAGTTCTGTTACATTCAGTGTGTTATTCATCCCCTGTTTTTGTGTTTTCCTTTCTTGTTACAACTAATGTCTGCATTTGCACTATCTTTTCCTATCATTTGCAGCTTTATTCTCTTAACCTGTATGATGTGTAAACTAAGTCATCAGATCAAACTAGATATTTACTGGAGTATTTGATTGAATTCAATGCATATGCATGTTTGTGTTCACATGTATTCAACTTATTCTGTATTTTGATGACATTGTGGGTACTGGTTCTTTATTAATTATCATTCTTACATTTGTAAAATTGACGCTGCACTAATTGAATAGAGGGCAATCATGATGTCAGAGGAACTCCCTCGATCTTTTTGTTGTATCACAGTTTAAAATTATCATATTGATTTTTCCTTTGAGCTTTTGCCTAGTAACTCAACTGGTATTCCTTCTCATGTACTGGATAATTAAATCTTGTGTGAAAATATGCTAATACATTTTTTATCTTGTTGATCATTGTATTCTTTCTTCAAATTTTTATTACTGCATTGCAAAATATATCATATATTGTTACTTGTAGAAATTCTATGAAGATTGCTTTTATTCACTAACTAGTGGTATTTTATTCAGGGAGATTGCCAATGGGCAAAGTGGTTGCTTTTATCTAGGGTTAAGGGGTATGAATATGATGCATCATTTAGTAATGCCCGGTCAATCATTTCATGCAACATAATTCCGGAGAGCAACCTCAGTGCCCTGCAAGTCAGTGATATAATTTGTACTGTCGATGATATAGCTGAAGGAGGTGGTGAATTGGCAGCTTTAGCTACTCTTATGTATGCCCCTTGTCCAATTCAGAATTGTTTAAGTAGTGGAGGTATAAATAGGCGTGGTAGCATTTCGGCCCAGTGTACTTTGGAAAATCTTAGACCTACATTACAGCGCTTTCCCACTTTGTGGCGCACTCTTGTGGCAGCAAGATTTGGGCAAGATACAGCTTCCAATTATTTGAGACCTAAAGCAGATAATGGTTGGTTTGGAGCTCATATTTATTTGGCATACTTAACCATCAACACTAATAATAGTTCACTTCATTCTTATTTTTTCACATGTTTTTTGTGTTTGAAAATCAGCTCTGGTGGACTATCTGAATTGGCGTGACAACATCTTCTACTCTGCTGCACGCGATACTTCACTTTTGCAGATGCTGCCATGTTGGTTTCCTAAGACTGTGAGGAGGTTGATTCATCTTTACATGCAGGTTTGTTTACTTCTGCTGCTTTTCACCTTGAATTCCTCTCTGATCTTAACTTTTCTTTACTTTAAATTTTTGTTTGTACAATAGGTGTATAAAACTTTTGCTTCAACAAATTATGTTTTAATGTTCCTGAATTCTCAGATTATCAAAACTTTAGATATTATGTCGGCCTGATCCTTTCAAAACGGGAAAGTCCTGTTTTTATTGTAATGCTCTGACATGTGGTGGTTTCTCCATCCTGCAGGGTCCTCTTGGCTGGCAATCACTCTCAGGTCTGCCTACAGGAGACTCTTTGTTACATAGGGAGATAGATTTTTGCATTCATGCTGATGAACAAACTGAGATAGGTGCAGTCTCCTGGGAAGCAACAATCCAGAAACATGTTCAAGATGAACTCTATGATTCTTCACTTGAGGTTTTGATTCTTTTTCTTCCAAGAACTTAGTGTCTGTTCCATGCTAAGTTCTGAGTTCCATTAATTTGTTGTTAACCAAAAATAATGCAATGAGAGGGCGTTTTGGTGAGTTCGTGGAGATTAGTTTAAATCATTCCATTGTGCTGCTGGGATTATATTTGTTAATTCCAATTAGAATTGCACAGAGTGAGGTTGAAGATATTGTTAACTGTTTTAATTCTGCCTGATGCGTAAGAGAGGTTAGATCAGGGATCATTGTATGGTCAAAGTAACCAGTATGCTTGTAAATAAGAAGTAAAAGATACTCTGTGTCGTCATTATGATTTCTTTGAGACAGATATTTATAGAATTACAATTTTTTATACTGCAAATTATGCTAATGCGATGTTAGTGAGCCGTTGACTCTGGTTTTTGTATTCCTTTTGGAACACCACAAGCAGGGATGCACGTAAAAGATATCTTTAAGTTGTTTGGTTAAAACACCTTTTACATTCTTTTTTCAAACTATGGTTGGAGGGAGAATTGCTTTAACCGAAATTATAATAAATTTCCTATATTGATATTTTCTGTGACCTCATTCCATGGCTTGGTATTTATAGCTAGGAATTTCTTTTCTCCTTTTTACCCATTATACATCTGCTACTTATTTAATGGTAGTTTTATCAGACAAGCCAGCCTTATTTCTCATTAAGTCATCGCGGTTTTATGTACGCTTAGCAGACATTTATTGTTTGTAACTACAACACCTCTGCCAAAAGAACTTTAATTATAGTAGTTCTATTCACAACAACAATCTCAAACAGAATTTAAATTCTGGTTAGGAGTCAAATGTGATTGGTATTATTATTTTGGTGCTGTGATAAATGGAAGTATCTTCAAATTCAGGTTTTAATGGAGGGCCTAGTTTATGTTTATGTATTGTTGGCTATGTAGACCTCTTACTTTATGTTTCTGTGTTCTTGGCTATGTAAACCTATTCAATGCTTAGATACCTGTTTCTCTTCTTTTTACTTACTATTTTCCAATTTCTATATTTGTTGGTTGTATTTTTCATTTTCCTTTTTAAGAACACCTGACGTTATATCTGGGGCGCTCAAAACCGTTGTGGTTATGCTGTTTTCATAGGACACAATTAAATTCCAATATTATCAAGCATAACTATATTCCAATTCCTTGCTAAATTCAGATCCCAAGGAATTCAAATGTAATTATTTTTTTCAGTATTCTTTTTCTTAGGATAGAAATAAGGAGTTACTTTCTGCATTACCATCAAATTAGTAAAAAATTTGTAAAAATTTTGTGCATGAAAATTGCAATTATATTTTTTCTAGAATTGGCATTGGAAATGCATTCCTATCCGAGATCCAGTACCTTAGTATATAACTTGTACTGTCATTCCCTATGTCACAGCATAAAATGTTTAATCTGAGGCTTTTGTTACGTTCACTTCAGGAAAGTGGAGTTGGGATTGAGCACCATTTGCATCGTGGACGTGCATTGGCAGCTTTTAACCACATTCTTGGTGTTAGAGTTCAGAGGTTGAAATTGGAAGGAAAGTCTGGTACTTCACACGGACAATCAAATGTTCAATCTGATGTGCAAACACTTCTTGCACCTTTAACGCAGAATGAAGAGGCTCTTCTTTCTTCTGTAAGAGCTAACTTAACTATAGGCAGCTTCACGATTTATAATCTCAATATTTCATTTTGACATCTATCCACGAAATCACGATGAGTGGTGATTAGTGTCTGAATGTGGCATTTAAGATCTTGAAATGTTCACTTCTGGTAGTTTCTTCTCTAGGACTCAAACGAGCTAGTAAATGCGGAATTTCTTATGAATACTTCACATACTTGTGTTCTAGGATTTTGTAGGCAAATAAGGGTGACCAAAGAAGCATGGCCCTTATGAGATTAAGCAGTATGTTCTGTTGCGGCCTTTCTTGTTTTTGTTTATGTTCTCTGTAAGAGGAACCAGAAGTCTTCTGGGCAGAATGATCCTTTTGTTTGTATATGCATAGTCTGGCCTGGACATACCACTATTTTCACGTAGATATAGGAGGTACACAATTCTTTTGTAATAGTCACCTTTGTAGTGACAACTTTGATTTTGAGATTTCCCCAGTTTGTTTTTTCCTTTTTCTGCATTTGAACAATCGGGTGAATGAATTATATACATTATTCGTCTGTCCCTTAGTTATTAGATGCTATCGTAGATTAGAGAAACTAAAAGGGAGAGTTGTAAATGGGGGGTAGCCGTGTTAGATTTCTGGTCTCAAGTGTCACCAACTTTTGACATTTATTCTTAAGTTCGACTAGGCTACTCGTTTATCAGAATAAGAAAGTTATTGAATCTCATGTCTATCTTTACATAAGAGAGATCTTATAAATACAATATTCTTCTATATCTATGTGCTAATGATTTTTGAATTATTGGGCTTCATATTATTCATAACTTTTAATCGTGAGTTTTGACCTTGTGTTGGAAACTATCAATTATGGATTTGGATCTATAGATAACTTATAAGGTACTGCAGGCAGGGGGCATGGGTTCATTTAACTGCCTTTTTCATAACCATCTAGCTTTTAATGTACTCTAGAATAGATTTAAGACTCAAATCCTCTCTTTCTCTAAATTCCTTTTTTTGGTCTCCCCTGTTCTAAAATTTCTCAATTCAGATTCTATTCCATATAGACCAAATATAGTAAAGATGTTAAAGATTGTGGCCTCTAGTAACATTAGATGAGGATTGGAATGGTGCTTTGTATTTCATATTGGGGGTTAATTGTACTAGAATGAACAATCTAGTAAACTAAAATAGTAATTCAACTTTTCAGGTCATTCCTCTGGCTGTTACTCATTTTGAAGATTCTGTATTGGTGGCTTCATGTACTTTTCTCCTGGAGCTTTGTGGTTTATCTGCCAGTATGCTTCGTGTGGATGTAGCTGCCTTAAGAAGAATATCTTCTTTCTATAAGTTGAAAGAGAAAAATGACAAGTTCAGCCAATTTTCACCTAAGGGTTCTACATTCCATCTGATGTCCCATGAAGGTGACATGGTGGAATCTTTAGCTCAATCATTAGCAGATGAATATCTGCATGCAGATCGTCCAAACGATGCTAAGCTGAAGAGATCTGTGAATTCACTTACTAGCAAACAATCTTCACGTGCTTTAATGCTAATCCTACAGAATTTGGAAAAGGCTAGCCTTCCAGTGATGACAGAGGGAAACACTTGCGGATCCTGGCTGTTAACTGGTTGTGGTGATGGAACTGAATTAAGAGCCCAGCAAAAGGCTGAAAGCCAATATTGGAGTTTAGTCACAATTTATTGTCAAATGCATCAGCTTCCCCTAAGCACTAAGTATCTTGCTTTGCTAGCAAGAGATAATGATTGGGTAAGCTTCTTTATCTGTCCAGAAAGTTGTCATGTATAGAGAAGGGTTTCTGAGTTTCTGCTCTCTCTTGAATCAATGACTACATGCTCCTTGCTCTGCATTGCACTTATATATAATCTGTGAAAAAAAGATCAAGTTGATACTTTTGAACATGAGATTCGAGCGTTTCACTAGATGCAGACATGCATCCGAACTAATATTCTGATCAGTTGAGTTGATTTTGAGCAAATTCAAGAACTCCAGTTTTATTTTTTCATTTACTTTTGAAGGTTGGATTTCTATCTGAGGCTCAGGTTGGAGGATATCCTTTTGATTCTCTGGTGCAAATAGTAAGTGTGACGCAACCTATAATTATTTTTTGATAAACCAGAAAATTTGTTAGAGTTTCACCAATGGGTATCACTTTGATGTTATATTCAGGCAAGCAGGGAGTTCAGTGATCCTCGCCTTAGAGTTCACATACTGACTGTCTTGAAAAGCATGCACTCAAAAAAGAAAGCTGGTTCAACAACAAACTCAGATATGGCAGAAAAAAGGAGTGAAACTTCCTGTGTGGATGCTAATATCATGATTCCAGCAGAGCTCTTCAAGATTTTAGCGGATTGTGAGAAACTAAAAAATCCTGGGGGGGCCCTCCTAAAGAAAGCAAAGGAGATGTCATGGGCAATTTTGGCAGTGATTGCATCATGCTTTCCAGATGTTTCCCCATTGTCCTGTCTATCTGTTTGGTTGGAAATTACAGCAGCAAGGTGACCCAAACTCCTAAACTAAGTATTTGGTTATAAGTTGTGCTTGTCATGTTTCTAGATGCTTCCAACTTATACTCTGGCTGCTTTATTTCCATTTGTCTGGCATTGTGATATGCAAGTTAGTGAGCAACCTCTTTTTTTTTTTATCAGTTCTGATGTAATTTATTGAACTTCCATATTCTCCAAGTCAGTAATCAATCATAAGTAACTCCTATATTTCCAGGGAAACTTCGTCCATCAAGGTGAATGACATTGCATCCCAGATTGCAGACAATGTCAGAGCAGCTGTCGAAGCCACCAATTCGATTACAGCTGGTAATAGGGGATTGACATTCCATTACAATCGTCAAAATTCAAAACGTAGGCGGCTTATGGAGCCCATTTCTGGGGATTCATTGGTTTCTACTGCTGATGTTTCAAGCTCCTTTTCTGGTGAAAAGGTTCCTACAGCTCATGGTGTAGTTGGTGAAAGGGAAGGAATGTTAGACACTGGTGCACATGGTTTAAATATTGCTAGTGATCCTGGTGAAGGACCTGCTTCTCTCTCAAATATGGTGGCAGTGCTTTGTGAGCAAAAGTTGTTTCTACCTCTGTTAAGGGCCTTTGAAATGTTTCTTCCCTCTTGTTCACTCTTACCTTTCATCCGTGCACTTCAGGTCTGTGATAGTTCATTTCTAGTTTTGTTTGGATGAGGAGCTCCAAGCTCTACATTTTTCAAGTTTTGTAACTTTGAATTGGCTAGAGGCAGTCTATTGTGTCCCATAACTTCATGGTTAACATGTATCCTTTTGTCCATTTTGATGTGCCTGAAGCTCATCTATTATCTCAAGTGTTTAACTTAATGCATAGTAGATTTACGTAAAGCAAATTCACTGAAGACCCTTACATGCGCGTCGGGAAAAATCCCTCAGACTATTTAGTCTGATAATTGTTCTTCCACCAACTGCTTAAAAGATTCTATTATTTGCTTTTCTTGAAGGGAATATTAGAATTAACTAGCAAGTTCTGAACATTAGTTTTAAGTTGAATGGTATCTAGAAGATAGTATTATAGTTGTTGTCTTCAGGGCATCTCCTTCATCTTATCCATATTTTGCAAACAGTGATATTGTCATATAATCAAAATGATAATTGTGGGGCTCAATAAGGATTGAAGTTCAGAATCAGATAATTTGATAGTTCTGATCTGTGTTAAGTATATGCTAAAGTGTCCATATTTGAATATCTATGCTAAAATACGTGTAGTTGGGCTTGTAATCAGGGCACTAGGAGGATATAACTGAAACTGAAAGCAGTGTTCACCTGTGCTAAAGTTGTATAATATTTTTACTTTCTCCACTTCATAGTTTTTTTGTTTTTTCTTTGCTGTCATATTTGACTTTTACCTTGTAAATTTTTGGTTGACTTTGGAGCTTGTTTGTTTGTTACTATATTAGGCATTCTCACAAATGCGACTATCAGAAGCTTCAGCACACCTTGGTTCCTTTGCTAATGGGATAAAGCCTGAACCATCTGGTCTACAGTCAAATGTAGAAAGAGAAGCGCAGAGTAGAGCATCATGGATATGTTCCACCGCTGTAAAAGCGGCTGACGCAATACTTTCAACTTGTCCATCTCCTTATGAAAAGAGATGCTTGCTACAACTTCTTGCTGCTACTGACTTTGCTGATGGAGGATCTGCAGCAGCACATTATCGAAGACTTTATTGGAAAATAAATTTGGCAGAGCCTTTACTTCGCAAGAATGAAGTTATAAATCTTGGAGATGAGTCTCTGGACGATGCTTCACTTTTAACAGCATTGGAAAAGAATGGGCACTGGGATGAAGCACGCAACTGGGCCAGACAATTGGAGGCTAGTGGTGGATCTTGGAAATCTGCTTTTCACCATGTTACGGAAACTCAGGTCTGTATATGCCATACCAATTCCTCTGGTACCCATAAATTTTATGAAAACATTCTTAATTATCAGCTCTGTCTTCATAGACACCCATTTGCTTTCAATTTGGCATTAGATTACTTGGATTCCATCTGAATTAAAGACGATCTCGAGGTGCTATGTATGCCAATCATTCCTTAGCTGTTTATCCATAATGGCTGATGGAGATCTCCAAGATCTTGTGGTTGATGTGTGTGCATACGTTTGTACTGATATAGAACAAAATTCTCATGATGTTTTTATATCAAAGCATTTTCAGAGATTGAGAATAACGATACTTGCTAAAGATGTCATAAGCTTAAAAGCTGTAAAGCTCTTAAAGTGAGCTTCTGATTGTGAAAATGCCACCACAAAGTAGCTTTTGCTGCTTCCCTCCTTGTACCTTATTCAATTTGTGTGATGAGTCAATAAACCAGCATAGGGACCTTATGTTTGGTAGTCCGGAAGTAGATCTGGGGACCTAGACATAACACTTCCATTGAGGTGGTAGTTTTTATAGCATTAGTGCTGTAAACAGTCAACCATGACATACATTTTTCTTGCTCAAACTTCTTTTAACATGTTTCAAACATAAAACCCTTCTATCACTGTTTTGATTGCCTGTGCAACTTGTTAACCTTTATTTTCTCAATGGTTATTTGAAGAAAATTTTTGATTGTTTAGTCACATGTATAACTGACCGTTTTGTTGGATGGTTTATCCATTTATTCTATTCTTTATTCCTATGGTTGACTCTGCATGCTGTCAGTCATCCCCTTTTAC
This sequence comes from Erythroxylum baracoense, assembly GCA_025629805.1. Lineage (NCBI taxonomy): Eukaryota > Viridiplantae > Streptophyta > Magnoliopsida > Malpighiales > Erythroxylaceae > Erythroxylum > Erythroxylum baracoense. The sequence continues at coordinate 33,271,963 of JAOTAY010000189.1, forward strand.
TGAAACTTCCTGAGTTTGGAACCTAGAGTTTGGAACCTAGCTTATATTAATTTAACATGTTATGCTTGGGGCTTCTTTAACTCGATATACGGGCATTTACTTGAGTTACATGTGAATCTATATAAACAAGTATACACCTCTTGTAATTTGAATTTAATCTTAGACTTCCTTGTGGTTGGATAATTATCAAAGTAAATCCTTGTTCTGAGAATTTTTTTTTGGGGAGATTTTATCATGTAGTTTTACAAAAATATGAATATGATATAGTTATTCAAAGTAAAATCTAGTAATTGATCCAGGTTCAGAATGGGTCAATATTTTAGTTTAATTGTGGACAGGACATTGGGAAAGGATATGCTTACTAATTACCATATAACAATAACATATAGAGCATTTCTTAGTGCAATATTAGAGCACTAATAGCCCTTCATATAGGACAACAGACAACACAAACATAGGAAGAAGAAATAAGAGTGACAGTTGTGGAATCAAGAGAATAAATAGAAAGAAGCTGGAAAAACACTGAGGGAATATATTAATCAACATTTTGATAGTTTATTATTATGTCTAGTTAGTTGTTCATTTTGGAAAATGACCATTAGCTCGTGTTACAGTATAGTTATAAGTAGATGAGCTGAAACAAGTTCACTTCCTCTTTCCTCCCACATAAACAAAGCTCTAGTTAGATGTTCCTGCATCACCTAGGGCATGAATGTGATCACTGAGATCTACCTGAAAATAAATGAAAAAAGAAAAAGTTGCCTTGCAGATGATAAATGATAATAGTTTTGTACCATTTTGCTATACAAATTGTTCCTTTAATCTTTGTTTGAAATGTTTTAGTTGTTTTGTTCACCAGAGATTTTGTTGCAGATGCCTTGAGTTCGTTTTGGTTGAGTTTTGTATGAATTTGCTCCTTTAGTGTACTTTATTTTATTATTGTCATCTCCTAGAAAGAGATCTCTTGATGGTCACTTTATGCTATTGTTCTTATGTAACATTTAGGCTGAATCCATGGTAGCTGAATGGAAGGAGTTTCTCTGGGATGTTCCTGAAGAGAGAGTTGCTTTGTGGGGTCATTGTCAAACCCTTTTTATCCGATATGGTTTCCCTCCGTTACAGGTTTGTTTGTTTAGTAGTAGTAATTTTTGTGTTCTTTATATGTTTTGTCAATATATTGATAACTGCTTGAATTACTGTTGCCAGGCAGGAACTTTTTTTCTTAAACATGCTGAAGCTGTGGAGAAAGATATTCCAGCAAAAGAGCTTCTGGAATTGCTATTTTTGTCTCTTCAGTGGTTAAGCGGCCTTATGACTGTAACCAGTCCGTAAGTGGTTTATCTCATGTTCTATTTTTGTGATGCTTGTGTTGCTATTATACAAAATGAAGATGCATTATCAGAACGCTTCTGACCTTTGCGATGATTTACAGGGTTTACCCAATGCATCTTCTGAGAGAAATTGAGACTAGAGTATGGTTATTAGCAGTTGAATCTGAAGCTCAGCTAAAAGGTGACGGGCAAGTAACTTCATCAAATTCCACGCAAAGCCCTGGTAGTGGAAGTACATCCAGCATAATTGACAGTACTGCAAGTTTGATTTCTAAGATGGATAATCATATTATTGCAATGAGGAATAGAAATTTGGAGAAACATGATTCAAGGGAAAATAATTTTTCCCTTCATAAAAACCATTTGTTAGACTCTGGCTCTCCTACATCAGGTGGGAATGCAAAGACAAAAAGGAGGGCTAAAGGATATATGCCTTTAAGACGTGCATTGCTAGATCCAGTGGATAAAGGCAATGATCTTGAAGATTTTTCTACTCAATGTTTGAGAAATGAGTTGCAGTTACAAGATGAAAACGTAAGAATGGAGATGACTTTTTCCAAGTGGGAGGAAAGGATTGGACCTGCAGAGCTGGAAAGAGCTGTTCTTTCTTTACTGGAGTTTGGACAAACAACAGCTGCCAAGCAACTTCAACATAAACTTTCTCCCGATCATACCCCTCCTGAATTCAAACTTGTTGATGTTGCTCTAAAGCTTGCAGCTATGTCGACTCCTGTTCGTGAAGTGTCATTATCAATGCTTGATGAGGAAGTGCTTTCTGTTATGAAATCATATAATATATCCATTGACGAGCCTCTGATTAAGCCCTTGCAGGTAATTCATCCAACTCTTTTTCTTTCATTCTATAATCTTGTAGAATAATCTATATGCATCACTCTCTGTTTGCTTGGACTCAAGCACAAATCTTATATTATATTACATAATTTTAACTTCTTTTCCTTGTTAACTATGTCTTCTAACTTTACCTTCTATTCTATTATGTTATCGTCACATCTTGAATATGCAAAATGAAGATCTTGGAGAGTTTAACCAACTTGTTTGCCGAGGGTAGTGGATGTGGATTATGCAAACGAATCATAGCTGTTGTGAAAGCTGCAAATGTCTTAGGTCTCTCATTTTCTGAGGCCTTTAATAAGCAGCCAATTGAACTGCTTCAACTGCTATCTCTTAAAGCTCAAGAATCATTTGAAGAAGCATCCCTTCTAGTGCAAACTTATTCCATGCCAGCTGCCAAGATTGCTCAAATTCTTGCAGAATCGTTTTTAAAGGTGTGCTTATATTTCTTTTGTAAATTGTTAATTTCACTGGGCATATCTAGTCCTTCGAATGCATTGCTTGCATCTGCATTGTGAATAGAGTTGTCATTCAGGCCCAGTTGGATGCGTGTTGAAGAACAAGGCTTGAAAATCTTAAATCCAAAATCCTCCATGTCAGCTTCTTAAACCATATGGAGTTTGCATAACAAACCTAATATTAGTAAGCGAATTATGTGGGTCATAATTTGTGTTGACTATATTGGTATCACAGACATTTTTCTCACCGTCTGTGGAGCTGCCACTTAAATTTGATGCCAGTTAATCCTTCTAATAGTCTCATACTGTGGTTGATTTACATTTCTAATGTGTTTCAGGGTCTATTAGCTGCACATCGTGGGGGATACATGGATTCTCAAAAAGAAGAAGGACCTGCTCCTCTGCTGTGGAGATTTTCAGACTTCTTGAAGTGGGCAGAGCTTTGCCCTTCAGAACCTGAAATTGGCCATGCGTTAATGCGCTTGGTTATTACTGGACAAGAAATACCCCATGCCTGTGAGGTATATCAAAGACCGCTAGTAAATAATTTAGGCTGCTATATTTCCATTACATACTGTTATGTTGTAATACTGGTGGTAGTACATAGATACCTTTAAGGCTGATTAGTCACCATCCTTGAGAGTGATATACTCTGCTTAGTTATGACTTGTTTTTGTGTGATATAGTTGTATGCCTTGCATACATGTTCTGTTTTGTTTGATATACGGAATATTTTTGTATGCAGAACTCTTGATTTTTTTTCTCTGGTCAAGAGGAGATAAATGAGGGAAATTTTTGATTGACAGTTGGTCCTGTCTTGAGATTGTATCATCACGCTTTTAATGACTGAAACTTTCTTTTCAATGGAAAATCTCTCTCAGGTTGAGCTTCTTATATTGTCGCATCACTTCTATAAATCATCAGCGTGCCTTGATGGAGTTGATGTTCTTATAGCTCTTGCCGCTACTAGGGTTGAAGCTTATGTGTCTGAGGGTGATTTTCCTTGTTTAGCTAGACTGATAACTGGAGTGGGAAATTTCCACGCCCTTATCTTCATCCTCGGCATTCTCATAGAAAATGGTCAGCTTGACCTTCTTCTTCAGAAGTTTTCAGCTGCAGCAGACACAGACCCAGGAAAGGCTGTTAGGGGATTTCGGATGGCTGTTCTTACGTCACTAAAGCATTTCAATGCCAGAGATCTTGATGCATTTGCCATGGTTCGTATTGACAATACATATATTATTTGTAACTATTAAGTTAACTTTGATGCCGTGTGAAACTGGAGACAAAGAAGAGAGGGAAGGGAGTAGAATATACACATTTAACATGATTTGGCTATAAATTAACAACTCCTAAACTGTTATTAGTTCACTTCATCACATGGTGGCATTTGATGTCATCTTCAGATGATTATGCTGTGGATGATTTTGAGATTATTTGGCTGTATCAGTATCTGGTCAGTAGGGGCACTAACTATGGGAAAGTGGAGGGAACAATAGACCTCAAAATGGCGATGCTGCAGCTTTGAAATGTAATTTAGTATCAGTATGCTTCATGAACTATTTGGTCAAAATACGGAGATAAAGAATTGAATTAGTTTGAAGTTGGTTTGATCTTATGTATGGTTGAGTAGAGTTTCATCCTACTTGAAGGCCATTTATTGAGCATCCATGCAATCAAATGTACTGTTCAGATTTTAACAGTTAACACTGAGTTGGCTTGTTTCTTCACAGCTGTGCCACACTGGCATAGACTTTCTTGGAAATAGGGTTGTGATCAGGGAATTTGGGGAATATATTTTCCACATCTTGATATGCGTGCTTTTCTTCTTTCAGGTCTATAATCATTTTGACATGAAACATGAAACAGCTGCCCTTTTGGAGTCACGGGCATGGCAGTCTGCTGATCAGTGGTTTCACCGTTATGATAAAGACCAGAATGAAGACCTCCTTGAGTCTATGCGGTTTTATATTGAAGCAGCTGAAGTCTACTCTTCGATTGATGCAGGTAATAAAACTCGAGGTGCTTGTGCCCAGGCCTCCCTTGTTTCTCTTCAAATTCGAATGCCAGATTCCAAATGGCTCAATTTGTCGGAGACAAATGCTAGGCGGCTCTTAGTTGAGCAATCCCGTTTCCAGGAGGCCCTAATCGTTGCTGAAGCTTATGGTCTTAACCAGCCAAGCGAATGGGCATTGGTCCTCTGGAATCAGATGTTAAAACCAGAACTTACTGAAGAGTTTGTCGCTGAATTTGTAGCAGTGCTTCCTCTTCAACCTTCGATGCTTGTTGAATTGGCAAGATTCTACAGAGCTGAGTTTGTAGCCAGAGGTGATCAATCACAATTCTCGGTTTGGCTGACTGGAGGAGGCTTACCTGCAGAATGGGCCAAGTATCTTGGGAGATCATTTAGATGTTTATTGAAGCGGACCAGGGATTTGCGGTTAAGACTACAACTGGCTTCAATAGCCACTGGATTTACTGATATTATGGAGGTGTGCACGAAGATGCTCGATAAGGTTCCCGACAATGCCGGGCCACTTGTACTGAGGAAAGGTCACGGTGGTGCCTACCTTCCTTTAATGTGAGGTAAATAGTGTTATTTTGGGTGCAGGAGCACGAAAGTTTGATTCTTATGATTGATGGTACTGAACAAACTGTTGAGAGGATAAACTGGAGAGGCACAAATCCTTCCGTTGATCTCTTCTAAAGAAGCTGTAGGATTATGTAAGAATCGGGAGAGTTGTACATTAGTGGAAGAATTTGAGAGATTCTTGTCTTCTTCAACTTCATTGCTCAAGCTAGAGACACATAAGTAATGGAGAGAGCACACGTAGGATAGATCATTTTGTTGCTGTGATCAAAATTTTGTGTAGTTACCGAGATTCATTTATAGATCTTGTGATTGCTTCTGCTATGTTCTGTAAATCCTCGGCCAATCTTGGTTATGTAAGAAAGATGTACAATATGTCAATATAAATGTTGAATGTATATATGATCAGAAATTCTTTGCAGCTCCATTTACTAATGCATACACAAACTTATATGAAGTTTTGAGGATAGAGTTGACACTTTGTGATACTCCACACATCCAATTAGACTTTGGCAAAAAGGATTATCTGATCCGAAGTTAATGGGTGAAGATTAATTTGATCGATTTGAATCGAAATTCAGGAAAAAAAAAAGATTTTGGACTTTTTTTTTCTCATCTTAATTCTGTTTCAAATAAATAAAACAAACAAATGTCATAAATATATAATCTTTTAACCTTTTTAACTATATTAATTTTCATATACAAAAATTTTTAAAAAATAGAAAAAATTTATGACAGGCAATATTGTCAGTCTTTAATATCATAAATAATAAAAATTATTTTTATAAATAAATTTTTTAATTTAGTAAAGATGATCACTAAAGATCACTTAATGGTATGGAAAAAGAAAAGGGGATTAATAACTTGACACTATAAAATTCAATATATGGATTGAAATACTAATTTGTGTCAGATTGAGTTTAAGAAATCAAGAGAACTAAAATAAAAAGATTTCTTTTCACTCCTTGGAAAGGTTAATCTATAATCATGCAATGTACGGAATGCATGCCTCTTTACTCTGAAGCACAAAGCTCAATCAACATTTCCCTCTATTGTGTTCTAATGGGTTGCATGGATACAACTGAAAATTCGTTGCATGTATGGTATTAAACAGAACCAATCTTCAACAACAATACACTTTAATCCAATGCATGAAAATGAGTTGACAGAGTGTTTTCAGTGCCATAGCTATGGTTGGTTGTAACTCTTCCACGTTACTATGCCAAAGATAGCAAATGTCCTCCATTAACAGATCGTCAAAGCTTTGAAGTTACTAACGGAAATGCACAATGGTCTTGACTCTTTGCACATATATAATCACATGTAATGTTCTAATGATTGCCTCCAAGTTTCTTGCACACCACCATTTTCCTCACCCATCGAAACCAGCTGCAGTGCAGAACCATTATAAATGGATGGAGCCAAGTTGCCTGATTTGGCCATTTTAATGATTTTGATCTCTTCCAACGTCGTACAAGTTGTTTCAGATGTTATACCAGGCCTAGGTGTCAACTGGGGAACAATGGCGTCTCATCCATTGATGCCTGACATAGTGGTTAAAATGTTAAAAGACAATGGGATCAAAAGGGTTAAGCTTTTTGATTCAGATGCTTGGACTGTAAATGCACTTTCTGGTTCAGGCATCGAAGTTATGGTTGGTATTCCCAATAACATGCTCGGTCGCATGGCTAGTGATCTCGATCATGCCAAAGATTGGTTGAAAGAAAATGTCACCAAGCATTTGTACGATGGTGGTGTTGATATAAGGTTGTTTGATCAAATCTTGAACATGTTGTTGTTTCGATGTTCTGTAATAATTTTGGTTTCTTACCAAATGTTTCTGATTTGTGTTTATCAGATACGTAGCTGTCGGGAATGAACCATTTCTGACAAGTTACAATGGATCATTTACCAAAACTACATTACCTGCATTGCAAAATATTCAGAAAGCGATCAACGATGCAGGTTTAGGCAACAAGATTAAAGCCACAGTACCTCTAAACGCCGATGTTTATACTTCAGGCTCTGATAAACCATCGGACGGCGACTTTCGCGGCGATATAAAGGATTTGATGATCCAACTTGTCAAGTTTCTGTACCAGAACAAGTCCCCATTTGTCGTCAACATTTATCCATTCATTAGTCTTTACCAAAACCCTGATTTCCCTGTGGACTTCGCTTTCTTCGACGGTGGACAAAAGTCAGTTCAGGACAACAACGTGTCCTATTCCAATGTCTTCGATGCAAACTATGATACCCTCGTTTGGACCCTTAAAAAAGCTGGTTTTTCCGACATGAAAATCATAGTCGGAGAAGTTGGTTGGCCGACAGATGGTAACATCAACGGTAATCCAAAGACTGCTCAAAGATTCTACGATGGTCTCCTCAAAAAGTTGGCCAACAGCAAGGGAACTCCTCTCCGGCCAGGAAAACTAGACGTGTACCTCTTCAGTTTGCTCGACGAGGATCAAAAGAGCATAGCTCCGGGGCTCTTCGAGAGACACTGGGGGATATTTCGGTACGACGGACAACCCAAGTTTCCGATGGACTTATCAGGGAAAGGCAAGGACAAGATGCTAATAGCAGCAAAAGGGGTTGTGTACATGGGAAAGCAATGGTGTGTGGTTAAGCATGGCATCAAGGAACTAGATGGGTTAGCTCCTGATATAGATTACGCTTGTTCTTTATCAGATTGCACGAGTTTGCAGTACGGTTCTTCATGCAACAAGCTTGATCGTATCGGGAACTATTCATATGCATTTAACATGTACTTTCAGATGAATGACCAAGACGTGGAGGCCTGTGATTTTAAAGGTAATGCAGAGATAGTAAAATACAACGTCTCGAGAGGAACTTGCTTGTTTCCTGTGCAGATCGTGAGCTCTGCACAGAAAGTTGGATTTGCTTATTATGGAGGAGGAAGAAGTATTCTCGTGGGATTTGTGTTACTTGTGATTACGTTCATGTAAATATGAGAGATTTTTTTTTCTTTTTAGGTAAATAAATTTCATGTTAGAAATAAAAAATAAATTCATCAAATTAATTAATTTATTAATAACAACAACAATAACAACATCAAGTAAAAATCTCGGTAATACGCGAAGATATGGAAAGTCTAACAATACGCAGTCTTACTCATAATTAGCAAAGAGTGAATAATTAATGTTATTATATTTATTATTATGATCTTCTACCTACACTCTCTCGATTGAGCTTGTCGTATAGGGCTTGTTTATTGCGGAGTATTCAATTGGTGTGATTTGTAGGTTATTGTGTCTATCAAAAGGTTTACTTAGTGTGCATCTAAAAGAGACTGTGAGTTCTTCCGTTCTCAAAAATAAAAATTATGTATTAACGGAGAATGAAATAATTAATGTTGTTATATTTTTATTACGTTTTAATATTACTTATAAATTAGAAATTTGATAATTAATAAAATAAGGTTTAAAAATTGTCTAAACTTTTAGAATAATGATTTTTTTATAAATTAATGAAAATCAATTTTTTATTGAGAATCAATTTTTGTTTGAATAAAATTTTTTAAAATTTATAATAAGTTCAATTATATGACGCATATGATATAAATTTTTTTATAAAAATTGAAAATTTTGTGTATCACTAATTAGTTATAAAGTATAATATTTTAATAAAATAAAAAATTTATATGATAATGATATAATATAATTAGTTTGTTTAGATGAGAACGACGTCGTGTAGGCAGCCTTGTCTGCATAAAACGGCATCCCGTTATCACCTCAAAAGACGGCTCGTTTCTGGTTACTTGAAACCAGCTCAGCCTCCTCCCCTCGCCCACTCGCCCTAATTTGTCTGTGAAATCTTAAGAAGCCCAACCTCCTCCCGCCCGCCGCCCTGCCCTCGCCACTGGCCGCTCATCACCTGCCTCCCGACGCCATCTGTTTAATAACTGAAAGTTTTTCTAATTTTCAGGTAGCAGTATAATCTGCAGTAGCATTTAAGAGTTGCATAATTACATGCTATCACATGTAGGCTAGTAGGGAAATATAAAGATCAACTTGAAGCTTTTTGATGTTTTTGAGTAGTGCAATTTGAAACACTAATTATTGTATCCTTAACTACAGTTCTCAAAGTCTTTCTTTTTTTTTTCCTCCTCTTCGTTTTTTTCTTTTTTGATGCAACAACCTAATCGGATCACTGTTTTCCAGAAGTTATTGGAAGTATGACTCTATCGGAGGATGAAGTCAAGAGGCTTTATAGAATCAGGAAGACTGTGATGCAGATGTTGAGGGATCGAGGCTATATTGTTCCTGACGCTGATATCAACATGTCAAGGGAGCAATTCTTATATAAATTTGGCGAGAACTTCAAAAGGGAAGACCTTTTTATTGTCAAGGAAAAGCGAAATAAGGAAGCGGTAGTTGATCTGTAGTTGGCTTTATATTTGGTTAAGTTTACTAACGAATGCATTTATATCAAATAGATATTTCCACATTCACAATTGCGTCATTTGGTATTTTTGGATGGATTTTAATTACTTGTGAAGGTTTTTGAATGCTTCTATTTTGCTTTTGATGTTCCTTACTGGTTGTTTCTTGTGAACCAGATTTATGTGTTCTTTCCTGAGGAACAAAAGGTTGGTGTTAAGACGATGAAGACTTACACCAATCGCATGAAATCAGAGAATGTTTTTAGAGCAATCTTAGTTGTACAACAGAATTTGACTCCCTTTGCCCGCACATGCATCAGTGAAATATCTTCAAAATTCAGCTTGGAGGTGTTTCAGGTGAAAGATCCATCTCTGTTATATGGTTAATAATTTGGAATCATTCATTGGATATCTTTTTAGTCAATGAGGCTGATTATCTATGTGGAGAAATGAGTCTTTCATCTCCTGTTTAAATGATCCTTTATCCGTTCATATTATTTATTTTTTAGAAAGGTTGGTTTAATTGACTTTGGGATGAAATTAGTGGGTATGTAATCTGTGACCTATTGGTCATGCTGATTAAGTCTTTATTGGGTTTGAACTAGTTCTTGGGTGTATTTGTTGTTTTGAGCAGCATGTGGTTCCTGCTCCACTTATGGATGAAGGTGGAAAAAGTTTATATGATCTTTTTAGTACTTATTTTCTTGAAATGCAGTGATACTCCAATTTCATTTCTTTTCATTCCTTATCAAACAGGAGGCGGAGCTTTTGGTTAATATAAAGGACCATGTTCTTGTTCCTGAGCATCAATTACTTACATCTGAAGAGAAGAAGACTTTGTTAGAGAGATACACTGTAAAAGAAACTCAGGTCAGATGAATCTAACATTTTATCTTGTACGAGTTTTAATAAATTATCTGGAAATGAACCAAGTGATTACATTCTAACAAATGGGTATAAAGAAGTTGACATTATAACCATTTTACCTGTCAACTCCAACAGTACTCCTAAATGATAAAAATGCAGAGGTGAGCAAATTGTGTTCCCTCTCTTCTACTAGGTAGTTCGTTCATGTAGACCTTTATACCAAAAGCTTGCGGTCTATTTGTTTTCTGTAATATTATCCGTTAGTATTGCGGGCTTTAATGCCAACATAAACTTTTTGGATAAAAATGATTGTAATTGCTGGGGGCAACATCCATAATTCAAAATACTAGAAGTTATCAAGTTTGGAAGTTGTGATCTTTGTGTCATTGGAAGGACAAGATTATCTTATGATTAGTTCTTAAATTGTGCAAATATAGCGAAGTGCTGTCTTGACGATTATATTTTATAGTGATATTGTGACTATATGCTAATATACGAACTGGATAGTACATTTGTTGAATATCAGGATCCTTTTGCATGCTTTTTGATTCTTACTGCAGGCTCCATGTTTCTTATTTTTATATGTGAATGCAGCTGCCTCGAATTCAGGTGAGTGATCCAATTGCAAGATATTACGGGCTTCAGCGTGGACAGGTTGTGAAGATTATCAGACCAAGTGAGACTGCAGGGAGATATGTAACTTACCGATATGTTGTGTAGAGACTCAGTCAGCTTAGAGTTTACTTGGATGAGCTTTCCAAACCTGTTGGCTTGTTTGCCATTTATACTACTTGTTGAACCGACTTTCTAATCGGAAAGTGAGAGATTTGCAGCTGGGACTCTCAGAAATTTTTTTTTTTTGTGAGATTGGTCTGAGCTTAGCATTATCAAATGTCACTGTTAATCCTATCTTTTGGACAATAGGAATAAGTTATGGATTTATTGTGTCGAGACTTGATCCTATGTTCCTACGGAGTTGCTGTAACTGTTAGTGCCCTTGAACTGATGGTCTTAATGGAGGTAACAATAACTAGAAGTCAACTGAATTTGGTAATTGCAAAATTGGTATATCAAAGGCCTTTAACTCCGTCTTCATCACCATTATGCTTATCAATTCTTCAGATTATTGGTGTTTGTACCAATGTTCTGACTGCGGTCGCAAAACATTCATGAAACCATTTTGGAGTCTTGTACCCGCCACAATCAGGTGGACAAGTAAAGTGAACGTCTTCATTCAGTAAGATTCAAATCTATTTGGGGTTTTATTAAACGAGGAATATGTCAAGATGTTTTTGAAAAACAAAACAAAGAATGTGTGAAGATAAGTCAATGGTAATCCTATAAGTTGCACTTGATTTCCTTTTATCAATCCTCGGCTACTTTCATCAAGTCTTCCCAAGTTGTTAACTTTTGTCTGGGTTTGTTTCTAAGACTCCCAAGGCTCCTCTCTTCAGCATCTATTTTTTGCCAACGACTAAAAGGTACAAACTCGATGTTCCTGTCACTAAGTAACTGGAGGAGCCCTTCTCTACCAGGCTTTTCTACTATGCTAGATGTGGATACTATTGCTCCATATTGTAGGTCTTCCAATATGCTTCCAACCTGGAATGCCAAAAGTTCGATAAGCAACAATGATTATGAATTTTTAACAGATGATAACCCTCAGACTAGTAGAATATAAGGAAAAAACTTACAGTTTCTTCTGCACAGTAGAGGTTTGTAGCAATAATCCCTGTTGGTCCTCTCTTTAACCATCCACATACGTACTAACCTTTCTGAAGCATTGTAGGGTCTCCTGAAGCATCAGAGAGAACCCGACCTCCAACATTCGGAACCAAACCTGGAAAGCATGTCCATGACAGTTAAATTAGGAAAAGTGGTGATCAAATCACTCAAGGACAAGCAGTCCTGGATGTTACATTCAAATGGAAACCCTTTATAACGTTTTGAGCGCACATTTGCATATTTACTCATACAATGATCTGAACTACAAACTCAGGAATCTAAAGGCTTCAACTTAAGTCCCATTTAGCTTATCAAACCAAAAGTTATAGCAATGCCACCTTAAGGAACACAAGAGAAGTACTGTTAAGGCAGACAATTATCAATCTCACTTTACCTTTCTGTTGATCAAATGGTAAACCATCAACTGGTACTGACTTGTAACCGATGCTCTTTAGCACCAACCTAAAAGAAGCGGCATAGTGCCAAAACAGAATCATCAAACGACCTATAATTAGTTCAACAACAAAGGAACCACAGCTTAAGGAAAAAACATATGGAGAAACCTTCCATTGTAGGTTGATTAAAATAAAACAATTTGAAAACTTTTACATTGGCACTTCCTGTACAGGAGCTTATATTTGCAATCCATATGCAGTAGGAGGCAGTTTTCCATGAAAACATGTATACACAACACAGAGAAGTGAAAACATTTCATTTCCTAGAAACTAGAGAACTTCAGGAAAGAAAAAGTTTTATATACCTCAATATACACAAAATTCTAAGGATATGCTTCAAATTAAGTTTCTAGATAACAAAGTTTCTACATATGTACCCTTCACATTCCAAGCATTATGCATAACTCACAAAAAATAGCTGACATACTTCTTCCATCGTGATATGGACCTAACGTTACTGCAGTGACAATAGATAGTTTGCTTCATACCTATGTCATGGACCCATGTGAACCATTTCTGAAAAGGTTAAAATCCTGAACCCACCAGAAAGTAAGACAAACTAAAAATTGATGATCTGAGAAACTTACCCACTTTCAAGTTCCTCAAATTGTCCAGTACCAACTGCAACTTGTTTCCCAGGGCCCACAGCTGCATATTTACATGAAGTTAATAACTAATGACACATAGACATAAATTCCATGCCGGAATAGGATGTTCTTATTTTCAACAGGTCTGGACTAAAAACCTCATTCAGTGTCATCTCAATTAAGTTACTATAATGATCCTATCACAGGACCAAATTTTGCACAATGCTTTATAAACAGCCAAGACACAAATTAACATATAAAAGTAAAGGGAAGGAGAAATTAATTGAATAGCATCATTGTAGATAGAACAGCACCTTTAAGAACTGTTTTCTCAAACTGAACAGCAGTAACATGGCCAATTCTGTCCAGTGAATCCAGAAACCTTTCAGGTTTGCGGAAGAAAATAAAGTGAAGTTCATGTTGACCTGAAGTGGGAACAGATGGTCCCGATGCAGCTTCCTTAGAGAGCAAGTCATAAATTCTCCGTCGAATTCGATTGTTCTTCAGCTCTTCCTTTGCCAAAAGAAATGTGAAGATGAGAAACATTAACCAAAGAAACATGCAATGTAAGCACTTCATTCCAACAATACTATCGAAATAAACATTAATGGCAATAGGTGCCCGTTCAGAATAACCGAATTACATTAATAACCAACTCTCCAAATATCCTCATCAAAAATAAACTTGTAGCTTAATGGATACACCATGGAAGAGTAAGATATGCACATAAAGGGTTGTCTGAAGTGAAATTGTAAACACCATTACAGAGTTTGCTGTTGACTATTGGACCAACTTATTTCCCCTAATCCTATGACTACATTTAGAACTTCTGTTGAAGATGCTTTTGTGGGCAAGGTTTATTCAACATGCAAGAAAAGTGGCAGTTGATACAGCTGATGTGGCGGCCGAGATCTAGGCTTGATTTTATTATATTTTATTAAATTATTTGAGACTGTTAGGCTTCTATTTAAGTTTTTTTTTCTGTTGTAACTTATAACTAATTAAGAATCCTAACTAGGGTTAATGTTTGTTTCTTCAGGCCTACTTAAAGGGCTGTGGTTAATAAAAAGAATCAAGCAGAATTTTATTGAAAAAACTGGTGTGAGGCTAAGACCCTATCAAGGACAAGTCTATTCCGCAAGCTGATAGTGTAGGTTCATCCAAAATAGGGAAGAACACAGCTAAGGGAAAGGAAGTAGACCTTCTGTGTCTCGACTCATGACTAGATCCTATACCATGTCCAGTAACAGCTTCCTACTTAGTGCAGAAGCCTAACAGCACCTAAAGTGTCACTCAAAATCTAGATAATGCAATAGCATCCCATCAAATGCAAATACATTCAGTTGGTTTTGTACCTATAAAAGTTAAAAGAAACCTATATCATCAAACTAAATCAAGAATTAACCAATTGTTGGTTGATGGATGACCTTGCTATTGTTTTTATTACAATATTTATTTCAAAGAAGAAGAAAAGATGCCCAGTCATTATTAGACAGGAAAAAGAATACAACGTACTAAAACACTACAAATCTATATTAACGAGAGATCGTCTTTACCAACTACAAGGAAGCAGAAAATTGAACAAAGTGGCAATTTACCTCATCTTCTTGGTTCTTCTCTAATTCAGCTTGGTTGATGTGAATATGTAAATTTTTAATACCTGCAAGAAATTATATCGGCAATAATATCCTTTCATGTTTTCCTTGGTCAGCTAACAACTGGTAAGTATAAGAGGCCAAAACGAAGAGAACTATGAGCACAGTAACAAGGAAAGTCGGCAAAAAATTAGGAATAACAACTGTAATCCAACAATTCTACTACCATCCAATGAAATATGGGTGTCGGTTGCAAGTAATTAAAGAACTAACAGTAAGCGTTTTGTACTTTGGATCTTAGTCATTACCAATGAATGACAGTCAGCAAAGTTAGTTAATCTTAACAAGAAAAGGGAAAATTGGCAGCTATTACGCACCTAATGACACATAAAAAAGAAGAAGTTCTTTGTATATCAATGAAGCACATTAAAACATGTCCATACAAAAGGCAGATGATCACAGATTAAAAACACAAAAATGTATCAGGATTTAAAGAACTACCAAGAACTTCACGTAGCTCTTTCGCAGTACAAGCTGCTTGGACTGGTCCACGTCTCCCAACTAAAAATACTTTCCTGTAATTATACGCATGGTTTAAGTTCAATGACCACACAACTAGACGGAGATCTATCGGACAGCCAAAGAATACTTAACCTTATTGAGCTCTGTTCCAGAGCAGTCAAAGCATGGTCTGCAATATCAGTTGTTGCTAATTCTGCTGTTGGTCTAAGCAGGATGCGTGCAACATCAAGAGCCACATTTCCCTGAATAATAAGAAAAGCAATAATTTGATCACAAATTCCAACTGCTCGCCTTTTAAATCCTTTCACAATAGAGAAGGATGTGATTTTGCACATTTGTTAGCCTGATTCTTTACTTGGTCCTATATCCTGTAACTAGTGTAGAAGTAACATGAAATAATGAGAAGCAGATGATAGACCATGTGATATGAATAACAAAATATGCTCGCTTAAAACGTTTCTAGCAGTCCAACCATGTCAATCTATAGGA
Organism: Erythroxylum baracoense; assembly: GCA_025629805.1. Classification (NCBI taxonomy): domain Eukaryota; kingdom Viridiplantae; phylum Streptophyta; class Magnoliopsida; order Malpighiales; family Erythroxylaceae; genus Erythroxylum; species Erythroxylum baracoense. Next base: position 33,287,839 of record JAOTAY010000189.1, read on the forward strand.
TTAAATTTCAAATAGAGAATGCTTGCCTTGGCCATGTGAGAAGAAAATTTGCTCTTGCACTGAACATATATTGTCAAAGCAATTGTAGTCATACAGAGAATTCAACTACAAAGTGACATTGACACCAGGCATGTGTCCTTGAATGCAAAACAAATTTGGAAAAGAGTGAAACTAAATGTTAAAAGTTGATGCGAAAACATTTTACAATTACGCTTATGAGAAGAACCTGTATCCTCTGCATCATTCAATAGAGGAAACTACAAGCAGTACCCGTCTATGGCTCTGTTCAAGGTTTCCACCCGTATCTTTCAATCTTTACTCACTTCTATTGAAATTTGCTATATCCAGCAAATGATATTAGCTGGACTACTTGCAGAAGCATATAAAACCAAATGATATTAGCTGCACTACTTGTAGAAGCACATAAAACCCCAACCAACCTTAATCAAGTGATATTAATGATCCATTGCGAAGACTGTGGACCGAGAGAACAGTTTAAATTTCTAATGTATGTCAAATAGTGCATTGCTTCTAATATAATTTAATCTTTCTTATCATTTGCATTGTGCATGAAATTATCTCAACATAGGGAACCAACAGTTAATAAGAAGATAAACACACCTGACCTAGGATAATGGCTGTATCAGTGCTCTTCAAATCAGGATTTAGGTTTCTGTAATCTGGATGCCCATTATACCACCAAACAAATTCTCTAGCTGAATGTATGCCTGACAAATCCTTGATAAAGAAAAAGAAAAAGAAAACTTTTAGGCAAGAGCAACCACAATTCTCTAAGCAGCTTTCACTGTTGCAGAATAAAAATCATAAACCATCAAAGAACAGACACCACAAATGAGAACGGCACAGATAAGCTGAGATAGCAGATGAAAGTAGAAAAATCAGCAAATAAATTAAAGAAAAGAATTAGGAATGGTAATTTAGGACTATTTTTAATGCACGTACTTCCCCAGGAATACCCAAAGCTCTGTCACTTTCAGCACCATACGCAAGCACAACCTGAATGATTACACAAATGTGAGTCAAAAACAGAAGCACATACCTCACAGAAGTACTAGTCTTGCAAGCCAAAGTGATAGCATTTAGCGCATCAAACTTACCACATCATAGAGCTCACGCAGCTCAGAGAGAGTTACCGCCGAACCAAGAGTAACATTACCATAGAAAGAGCACCTCTCATGTTGAGCAACTCTTGAGAACTGGTTTGTCACAATCTGTTGCAAGTTTTCTGGTAAACTAAGCTCAACTCAGATCATTCTTTAGAAATTTATTAAGAAAAAGATAAGAGTTTTTTTTTCCAAAATTAACAAAAAAAACAACAATCTGACCTTGGTCTCAGGATGATCAGGAGCAACTCCAGACCTTACTAAACCAAATGGAGTGGGCAATCGATCGATGATATCAACAAGAGCTCTTTCGTGGGCTTTAATCATCTTAAAAAACAGAGAAGGACAAATGTTTCAAATTTAATTAGGGTTTCAAACGTGTAACAAATTCAATGAGAGAAAAACGTGAATTACTTTCTCAGCAGTGTAGAAGCCAGCAGGTCCACTGCCAACCACACAGACACGTAGTGGAGGATAAGAAGATAGCGTCGTGAAGCCTCTCGAAAGCCATGCTCTAGCTTGACATATCGCCATTCGAGATTTCGACACAAAACCAAGGTTGGAGTTTAGTTATGCTGCGATCAGGAAGATCTTGTAATTTTTTATGCATATAACGACGCAAGTGTCTCATCCATAGCTATTCTTCAAAGTGGATGACTAAAAGTTGATTAAAGATTATTTGGGTTAGGATTTATAATTTCAAAGTTTGGACCTTGGAGATGTTTGTAGAAAGTACCACGCTTATAGCTATCTCTTTCTATATCCTTTCACCTTTCCTTTTAGATCATTGCAAAGAACACCGAAGTCCTTTGTGAAGTATTTGGTTATCCATTTACTGTAACTTGTTTTCCAGACGCTTATGCCATCTCCAAGGTTCACTTCTCTGGATCTATAGATGAATGCAAATCAATTAGGAGTTCGCTTTAGTTACATATTCATTGAAATGTTATTCAAATTCATTTCTGCACTTGTTTTAAGCTCCAAATTGCTGATGTGCTGTTGATCAGCTTTTCTTATACTTCTTTTCCTTACCACTTGTTAAGTTTGATAAACATTTGGAGTAACTTCTATGGAAATAGATTTCATTACGTAAAGGAAAATGTTTAATTTGATTCATCCCATCTTCTTTCTTGGACAAAATATGCAGAATCATCGGCAGCCATACCATGTTATGGCTTTCTTGCTTGCTGAACTAGGTACTAGCGGATCGCTCGATGGCCAGCAAAGGTTAGTCGTGAGGGGAAGATTTGCACCCAAAAATTTGGAGGGGAACTTGCGTCGATATATCAGTGAGTGGCTCTCTTTTGTTGAACTACAACAGTTTGCCATTGTTCTCTTAAGGAGGTCTAGTACAATTTAAGTTGCCTAGAGGGGAACTTGATTTTCTGATCTGTTTGCTACATGCAGTGTGGTTCTGGATGATCGGTTGCTCCAATCAAAGCTGGTTGTGTTGCTCATGTTGGCCGTAGAAACACGGGTGCCTGAGTTCATAAGTTCTGGATTTGGCATATTGTAGGTTGATCCTGATTTTTGATATGCTAGTCAAGTTGTAAGTAACGTACTTTTTAGGGTACATCGGCAAGAAAGCAACTGGTGTTCTTTTCAAGAATGACAGCGCTTTGTCATTTCATGTATGATATAACTTGAAAAAATACATCAGAAGAAGAAAAAGATTTTGCAATGAGCCAAAAATGACTGTTTTCTCTTGCACCGTACTTGTAATCAGAGTGCAATGATGTTGAAGAACTCTTGTGAATATCTACAGGCAATTCTTGAGCAATTAATATGATATTATCACTTCAGGCTATCTAGTACATATGAGCAACATCCTCAAGTAGAAACCATTTCTTCAAATGGCTTAACGTATTTCATTTTATTTTTTCAATTTTTATATTTTGTTACCTACCCTTCAATTTCATTGAAATAGCCATTAACAAAATTTTATGGAACCCATGTCAATGAACATAGAAATTTATTATCAGTCTTTTCTGTCTTTTTCTGTGAGAGTCCAAACAAGGTTCTAACTTCTAATACACATGAATAGTCTGAAAGTATCAAAACCCTGGATTGCAAGTGTTAAGAGGCTCTTTAGAAAGTCTTTCTACTACTTGAGCCACCTTTTAACGAGATAATTTATTATAACAATCGAGTATTCAAACAGCATTATTGTATGCAGAAAAAAGCAATTATTCTCAGTAGAAACAGATCTGATTTCCCTCAAGTTGTAAGGTTTCATGAGCTATCCAAATCGAGTATTCAAACAGTATTATTGTATGCAGAAAACAAGCAATTATTCTCAGTAGAAACAGATCTGATTTCCCTCAAGTTGTAAGGTTTCATGAGCATATCCAAATTACTACTCTTCGAAATGCAAAAAAGAAATATTAGGCCATGACATAATGTGTGAGAATTTATAAACTATGATCACGTAGTCCATGTGCTAACCAAGAGTTTTTCAATCAGAAATATATAATTGGCATTAACACACCCTATAATTCTCCGAGAGGATAGTATGTTGTAGGTATACATGATTTTACATATCTGCAGCAAAGGATTTACCACAACCACAAGTCTGAGTAGCATTTGGATTCTTGAAAGAAAAGCCTCCTCCAATGAGAGCATCACTGTAGTCCAATTGCATCCCAAATAGGAAAAGAAGACTCTTTGGATCACAAACTGCTCAGGAAATCAAAGCACAAATGCAATTCAGTCATTGCATCTCAAAAACCACATCAAAAGACCTTTGTTCAAGTACAAGAAGCGATAGAAAAGGCGGCCCGGCCTGAGCCTGAGGCCAAAAAGATTATAGGTATTTCAACCTATAGTCGAAAATAACGACATTTTGTGGAATCGGTCCGGACCAAACGGCCCCCAAGATCGAGCCTGGCAACCCGAGCCTGGTCTGGACTGAATTTGCCAACTCTAAGTACAAGGGATGCCAATTACACAAAAGCAAATGTTCATATTGAATAAACAAACAATAACTAATGGCTCCTTTAACAAAATAGAATAGCAAGCAAAAGCTTAAACTTTCTTTGCATCAGTCAGTGTTCTAGAACCATAATATAACAAAAGAAAATTCATTTCTTTCCCTAAATATTCAAAAGAGAAGGTTTAAAGGAGAGGCGTACATACCAATGACGAAGCCATTATATTCAATCACGGAGTCGTCGGGTCTAGCGTTAGCTCTATCCTCGAAATCCATTGTATACGACATGCCGGAGCAACCGCCTTGCTTAACCCCAATTCTCAAGCACAAATCTTGATTCCGATCATTTCTCATCTTATTCAAGTGTATCAACGCATTTTCCGTCAACGTTATCGCCGGCGCCGCCGCAGCCGGAGCTTAAGATTCATTAACCAAAACACTTCTAATCAGCACAGCAATCAAAAAAAAAGAAGAAACCAAAGAAACGTAGAAACGAAGAACAAGTACCTGGAGTGGAAATTGATCGAACGGTGAGGGGTTTAGGGAGATTTGGTCTCGAGAATCGAAAAGAAACAGACTTTAGACGTAATAGAGACGATTCTATGGAGTGATTAGGCAAAGGAAGAAGGGATAGACGATGCGTTGTTGCCGTCGTCGCAGAGAACGCCATTGAAGACAAGAAGAGAGCGAAAGGGAAAGAGATTTTTCTCCGCTACTTTGTGGCGTTTGATTTTTCTAAATGCAGTCCATTATTAGAAGATCACGGCCGTTGAACAACGTTTATGATTGATTGAGACAGCGAGGAATCTGACGGTTGATATTAGTTGTATTGATTTTCATTCTATTAAATTTATGTAATTTATGAGGCTTAAATTCTTTTCCTTTTCCCTTTCCTTCGACTAGAGCAAGGTAACGATGGGCTTGGCCTCGGGTCTTCGCATATTTGGGCCCAAGCCCAAGCTCGACTGAATTAAAGGTGGCATAAGACCAAACTAAATTTGGCCAAAAAAATTTTAACTATAAATATAAATCAATATTATCATCATCATCATCATCACTTAGTTTGAAATTTCACAATAAAGCGAAGTTTAGAGAGGTCCGATGATACGCAGCCTTACCCTTATATAATAGAGAGGCTGTTTTCGATGGACTCACATATAAATAAGACAATATATAAATGATGCAGGTTACAGAGAAAAGGTAAAATTAGCACGGAAAAAAAATTTATGTAACTAAAATTTCAATAAATACATAAATAAATAAGATTAAAAGATTAAAAACATAAAAAGCTTTGCAAATGTGACAAGAAAATTTTAAAAAATAAATAGATAAATAAAATGTGATAAAATAACTAGATACTTAATAAATAACAAATCAACATCATTTTATATAAAATAGTTAGTCATCATATTAGGGTGAACCTAGACAGTCCAAACCCAAGGCCTGCTTGAGATCCTGCAGCTATACTGAGACCGGACCTTTTGCCATCTTTAGAACAAGGAAGTGACGAAGACTTTCGAACCCATATGGAAAACTTATTATCTTTGTTTTATAATTTTTATTTATTAAAATCCTTTAGTTTTGCAATTTTGCAAAAATAAATCAGAATTAAAATTTCAATTTATTTAATGGTAGCGTATTGATTTATACAGGCAATTCTTAAGGCTATGTAGTACATATGGGCAACACCCTCAAGTAGAAACCATTTCTTCAAATAGAGTATAGTATGTTGTAGGTATACATGATTTTACATACCTGCAGTAAAGGATTTACCACAACCACTAAGTCTGAGTAGCATTTGGATTGTTGAAAGAAAATCCTCCGCCAATGAGAGCATCACTGTAGTCTAATTGCATCCCAAATAGGAAAAGAAGACTCTTTGCATCACAAACTGCTCAGGAAGTCAAAGCACAAATGCAATTCAGTCATTTCATTGCATCTCAAAAACCACATCAAAAGACCTTTGTTCAAGTACAAGAGGCGACAGAAAAGGCAGCCGGCCTGAGCCTGAGGCCGAAAAGATTATACAGACTGTTTGAAAACTTTCGAATTAGATTTATTGACAAATTGGATTCAATTACATTTGTGGGATTGAATTAAATTCAATTTACACTGTTTGGAATAAATCTATAAATATTATAATTCAATTCAATTACATTGTTTGAAACACTATAAAAATAAATTGAACTACTTTATATGACTTTTTTATCCTTAACTAAAAATAGTATGTAATCAATGTGTGTGTTTGTGGTAATTTATATATTTATGATGTATATATTTAGAAAAAGAATTTTTAATATTTGAAAAGAATTGACTCTTCAATTCACACCAAATCGCATCATTTGAGATGTGAATTGAATTTATTAAGAAAATAAGATTCAATTACGTAGTTGAATTCAAGTCATCTCTTTTTTAACATTCCAAACGTATGAATGGAATTCAATTATATAAAATTAATGAATTGAATCCAATTCATTGGATTCCAAATGGCCTGTACAAATATTTCAACCTATAGACAAAAATCATGTCAATTTGTGGAATCAGTCCGGACCAAACGGCCTCCGAGATTGAGCTAGGTCAACCCGAGCCTGCTCTGGACTAAATTGCCAACTCTAAGTACAAGGGATGCCAATTACACAAAAGCAAATGTTCATATTGAATGAACAAACAATAACTAATGGCTCCTTTACCAAAACGGAACAGCAAGCAAAAGCTTAAACTTCCTTTGCATCGGTCAGTGTTCTAGAACCATTATATAACAAAAGAAAATTCATTTCTTTCCCTAAATATCCAAAAGAGAAGGTTTAAAGGAGAGGCGTACATACCAATGACGAAGCCATTATATTCAATCACGGAGTCGTCGGGTCTAGTGTTAGCTCTATCCTTGAAATCCATTATATACGACATGCCGGAGCAACCGCCTTGCTTAACCCCAATTCTCAAGCAAAAATCTTGATTCCGATCATTTCTCATCTTATTCAAGTGTTTCAAAGCATTCTCCGACAACGTTATCGCCGGCGCCGGCGCCGCTGCAGCCGGAGCTTAAGATTCATTAACCAAAACACTTCTAATCACCACACCAATCACAAAAAAAGAAGAAACCATAAAGTGATAGGATTTACTCTATATTTTGGTAATCTTAAGAACTAATTAAGTGCAATAAAAATTAAGAGAAAAGTAAGGAAGAAATTGAGACAAACAGAATAATTTTATATGCCCCCTTTTTGCTGCCATTACAACCCTATTTAAACTAAAGACATGACAAACTAAGCTAGGAACATAACAAACCAAGTCTACTTCTTGCCTATTATTAAGGCCACTAACTTAATTAGTTCCAACATAAAGAACTTCCTGTTATATAGAAACTAATGTAATTATTAACAACTTAATTAAAACTAATAATAAAACCAAATTGACTGATTCTCCTAGCAAGCAATGTTACTTAGGTAACAAGTCTCTGCTTCTCGGCCTAATCCGTATCAGCCCACCCCCCTTAGAATTGTCCTTGTCCTCAAGGACAAAAAACCCCGGATACCATTTCTTGAACAGTCGAAAATCCTCCCACGTTGCGTCCTCCGGCAGTGTCCCACACCACTTGATTAACACCTCTTCCCGTGGTCTGTACTTGCCCTTTTGAATGGTTCTTTGATTAAGAATTGATTTAGGTTCTGGCAGATAGGGTTCGTTCGAGCCAGATAGGAGGAATCAGGAGTTGGTGGAAGATGAGGAGAAGTCACGGGTTTGGATCCCAAACTCTTCTTCAACTGACTTACATGAACGACAACATGGATCTGCGACCACTCAGGCAATTCCAATTTGTATGCTACAGCTCTCACTCGAGCTAAAACCCGAAACAGTCCACAGTAACGTGGGGATAGTTTCAAAGAAGAACGAAAAGCCACGCTAGATTGACGATAAGGCTGCAGTTTTAAATAAACATAATCTCCAAATGCAAACTCAACATCACGCCGGTTCTGATTTGCCAAGTTTTGCATTCGGTCTTGAGCTTGTAGTAAGGACAACTTCAAATCTCTCAATAATGCATCACGGTCTTGAAGATAGGTGTCAACTGTGGCAACTCGGGTTGTCCCTGGCACATATTGTAACAATGATGGTGGAGGAGTACCATAAACTGCTTGGAATGGAGAAATCTTTGTTGCTGAATAAGCGGTAGTATTGTAACTATATTCTGCCCATGGAAACCAATCTCTCCAGCTTCGTGGTTGATCTCCTACAAAACAGTGCAGATATTGCTTCAGAGTTCAGTTGACAACTTCCATCTGTCCATCGCTTTGTGGGTGATAGCTTGAACTCATGTTAGATTTTGTGTTTTGTAAACGAAATAGAGGAGTCCAAAAATTGCTCAAGAACATAGGATCGCAATCAGTCACAATCGAAGCTGGAATTCCATGCAACTTGACAATGTTGGCCACAAAAGCTTGTGCAACTGTGGCAATCATCTAGGGGTGCGCAAGGGGAATGAAGTGTGCGTATTAGGACAATCGATCCACTACGACCATAATTAGTTGGCAGCCACGTGAAGTAGGAAGCCCTTCTATAATGTCCATGAATATATCGTTTCAAACTTGATCCGGAATTGGCAATGGTTGTAAGCAATGTTATGAATACCGTATCGGATTTAGTACCGGATTGAGTTCTGGTATGATACTGTATCGATACCGGTCAATATTGAATATTGTTTCGAGTAATTTTTTAAATTTATGAAATAGTCCCTGAATTTTTTTAAATTGCAAAATAATCCATTATCATATTGTACAGTTGTACTGTATATTTTTAACTCTGTTTCTAAAATTTAAAATAATAAATAATAATCACAATTAATATGAAATAACAATAATTTTTAGATATTTCACATATAAATAATAACCACAATTTATATGAAAAAAGACAATCATTATC
>JAOTAY010000189.1:33296911-33330972 GCA_025629805.1 Erythroxylum baracoense
CGAGTGTTTTATAGAAACCAAAATGTCCTCCAGTGGGTGTCTCATGCAATTCAGAAAGAATAATGGGTATAATTGAACACTAGGGTATGTATACTTCGCTGTCCGTAACAATCACAACGGTGGTGCTACCTGCCGTCGTGTAGGGGGCACGATATTGGACTTGAATATTTTCACAAACAATGGCTAGTGAAGGCCATACAGCCAAAAACGTTCGCTTACGTGAACAAGATGAAAGACTCCTCCCCTACATTCACGGCCTCGCCCTAGCTATAGTGTTGCTGTAATAGGGCCACCACAGGAGTTTGAAGAGGACGATTTGCATTGGCCAGAAGAGGAACCTATTGAATATGAAGAAGGGGATATTAATCTGGTGCAGAGTGAGCTTGATTTTGCTGTTGAACTCTCTCCCACTTTCAAGGATCGACTAGACAAACAATGGGAAAGAGCTGTGGTGGTTAAATTATTACAGTGCCGAGTTGGGTATAAGCTGTTGTGTCATAGACTCAAAACCCTATGGAGGCCTTCCGGTCCTATCAAGATTATCGATCTGGATAATGACTTTTTTCTAGTCAGATTTGTTGAACCGGAGGTTTTTTTGGATGTACTAAAAAAGGGCCCCTGGGTGATAATGGGTTATGCTCTTTCAGTCCAGGCATGACAACTCCAGTTTCGACCTTCAAATGATAAGATTTCCAAGGCAGTGGTGTGGGTTAGATTTCCTGAACTACCAATACCCTGTTATCATCCGTCAATCCTCAAGGCTCTTGGGAACTTGGTAAGTCGTATTGTTAAGATAGATGAAAACACCAAGAAGTTACAAAGAGGAAAATGTGCGCGTATAATGGTTGATGTGGATATCATAGTCCCCTTACGGTCTATAATTATATTAGACGGGAAAGAGATAAAGGTAGCTTATGAAGGCCTTCCCCCGATTTGCTTCTCATGTGGACTTGTTGGCCATGCAACGGTCGAATGTCCGTCCAAACAGCAGCTGATGAGTGACAGAGTCCACAGCGATGGCAACAAAACCACGAATACTCCAATGGTGGTGGAAGCGACAACGCCAACACCTAGTAGGACGAAGCTTTATGGCCCTTGGATCTAAATGTAGAGACACATCAGACGTCCTGCAAGTAAGGAGATTAATCAGAGACAGTATGAGCATCATCAGGGGGAAGCCCAGGGCTCAAGGTACGCCATCCTCTCTGACAGTGAAGTACCAGGCGACTTGACAAGCTGTCCTTCTGCAGAGAACAATCAAGTGGCTACTTTAACGTGGGACGGGCTCGCATGTAGCTGTTCAAATCCTGAATCATCGCCAAGTGATGGTTAACAACGCATCTTTCTCCCTGCCACCTACGACTGGAACAGAGGGTGGAATCTAAATCATTGATATGGAACTTTCAGAGAGGGAAGGCTTGCTCAATAAACATGGCACTTTCGGTTTGCTGCATGCAAGACCTCCAGATCTTGACATTAATATGGAAACAATGATGGAACCGGAGCAGGTTAACTCTCAAAGAGAAGTAGTACCGGAGACCCAAGATAATCCCGCGGATGGCGCTCAGACCATCAACGAGGTGGGTGCCTACGTTTTAGAGTAACCTATCTATTTACCTGTACCGAATTCATCATTTCTATTCTCTTAAGGAATTGCCAGGGGGTTGGAGGCAAGACCTTCAAACCTATCTTACAGAATTATATGCGCGTTCATAAGCCTTTTATGGTAGTCCTTGTTGAGACAAAAGTTAGTGGGGTTAAAGCGAACGAAGTGATCCGTAGATTGGGTTTGCCATAGAGTTGAAGCAGATGGTTTCTCTGGCGGCATTTAGTTACTGTGGAATATAGAAGTGGACGTCACTATTTTACTTACACATCATCTGTTTATTCACATGCGAATTGAAAAAGATGACACCTCCTTTATGTTCACATCTATATATGCAAGTCCTAACTATCAACTTCGCACTCATCTATGGAGTTTCCTTGAGCATATTGCTCAAGCAACTGTAGGGGCATGGTTATTAGGAGGAGATTTTAATGCGAAGTTGGAGCAGGCTGATTGGAGAGGTAGCACTAATAGACGACGAGTCGTGAGTAAAGATTTCCAGGATTATGTCCAACATTGTAGTTTACATGATCTTGGTTTCTCGGGGGCACGTTTTACATGGAAAAGAGGAAACAAATTCGCCAGATTGGACAGGGCTCTTTGTTCAACTAGCTGGCTTGAAATGTTCCAAGACACCAAAGTTCTCCACCTGCCTTTTCTCAAATCCGATCATCGCCCGGTAGTGATTCGCTTTGGAGATTCCAGACAGCATAAGCCACGAAGAAATACCTTTAAATTTCAAGCAATGTGGATGTTGAATAAGCACTTTACAACCTTCCTTAGGGACCAATGGAGGCCAAATGACCAAGACTTTTATGGTTCCATTACTTAATTGGCCAATGCTTTGAGTGTGTGGAATCAGGATGTGTTTGGGAAAATCTTCTGCAAGAAGGCTCGCCTCCTTGCGAGGTTAGCAGATATTCAAAAAGCCATGGAGCCGGATGGTTCAAAAGATCTCTTAGATTTATAGAATTATTTACGAATGGAATTGGAGATTGTTCTATGTGAGGAAGAGATTTACTGGCACCAATAATCCAGATGCCAATGGTTAGTGCATGGTAATAGAAATACGAAATACTATCACTTCATCACTTTTGCAAAAAGAAGGAAAACAGTTGTTGATGCCTTAAAGACCCACAATGGCCCATTTATTATAGATCCGAAGGAGCTCAAATAATTGGGAAGTAATTTTTTCAAAAACCTTTATACTGACATTAGACTCATTAGACACTCCCGCTCTAAAAGAAGAAATCAAGGAAGCCATATTCAGTATGAATCCTCACAAAGCCCCTAGTTATGATGGTTTGGTGGCTTTTATCCAACGAATTTTCAGACATGAGGTATAAGAAGCTGAACAGAACAAAACCATTTTAGTTCTAATACCAAAGGTCTCCTCTCCTTCCTTTCTACATCAATTCCGACCTATTAGTGTGTGCTTGGTGTTGTACAAGGCTGTCACTAAAATTATTATTAACCATTTGAAAATTTTTCTGGATGATATAATTGCGCCCAAACAGTCTAGTTTTGTGTCAGGCTGATCAATCACCGATAACATCATTATTGCACAAGAAGTGATCCACTCCATGAAAAGGAAGAAAGGCAATACTGGCTACTTGGCTATCAAAATTGTTTTGGAAATAGCATACGACAGATTGAGTTGAAAGTCTATTCAGGATACCCTTGTGGATATTGGAGTCCCTACTTCTCTTATTATCCTTATTACGAAGTGTATTTCTTCGGTGACTATGCAAGTTAACTGGAATGGTGAGTTATCGGAGCCTTTTTCCCCATGTCATGGTATTAGGCAAGGAGACCCGTTGTCGCCTTACCTTTTCGTACTTTACATGGAAAGACTCGGTCATTTAATTGATCGGGTCGTGGCTTCAAAATGGTGGAAGCAGGCAGGGACCACAGTTGTCTCACCTCTTCTTTGCAGATGAATTGATTATGTTCTCAGAAGCTTCATTGGATCAAGTTCAAGTCATACAAGAAGTGCTTGATATATTCTGTAATTCCTCAAGTCAAAAAGTCAGCAAAAACAAGACACGTTGTTTTTGCTCCAGGAATGTTGATCGTTCCTTAGCTCGAGCTATAAGCAGACAACTGGGATTCCAGAGTATAGATAATTTAGGCAAATACCTCGAGGTTCCTCTAATTCACGAATGAACTTCTAGGCACTCCTACCAATACATTCTCGATGATGTTAAACAACTGTTATCAGGTTGGAGTGTTAAACATTTATCGCTTGCTAGTAGAGTTACTTTAGCGCACTCGATTATTTCTGCTTTACCTGTTTTTACTATGCAAACCGTGCGCTTACCTCGACTTCTCTGTGATAACTTAGAAAAAACGATGCGTGATTTTATATAGGGATTCGATAACAATCACAAGAAGATTAATTTGATTAACTGGGATACTGTGTGTAAACCGAAGGATATGGGGGGTTTGCCTGAAAAAAATTCGTGCTACCAACGATGCTTTACTTTGTAAACCAGGATGGACTCTTATCTCTAAACCCAATGTTCTTTGGGTTCGAGTGTTGTGTGCTAAATATGGATTCTCTAACTCTCCTCTCTCGACAACTATTGACGCAAAGGGTGGCTCTATGGTATGGACAGGAATTGCTGCTATATGGGACTTTGTTTATCGTGGTATAAGGTGGGTTATTGGCAATGGTTTGATAGTTAAATTCTAGACAGATGTTTGGGTTGCTGATCTTGGTCCTCTCAGTAGATACACGACCACGATCCTGCCTCATGCTATTATAGCTCTCAAGGTAGCACACTATGTGGATGCTAATGGCTGCTGGATTGGGGATGGGTTTAAAGCTTTCCTCCCAAGGCAAATATGCATGCATATCGCAGGCATTCACCCTCCAAGTAGCAGACTCGGACATGATAAGGTGATATGGGGTGTATCATCCAAGGGCTCCTTTAGTATTGCTTTAGCTTACTATTCGATCAAGGAATTCTATAAGGAGGACAATCATATTCTATGGTGACAGATTTGGAGTTGGCCGAGGCCACCGCGCATTAGCTCCTTTCTCTGGCTTCTGGACTGTGGCAGCCTATTAACAAATCAACAGTGAGTCGTTAGGCATCTAGCATGTGATGAAGCATGTGCTACTTGTGGCCGTGCGGAGTGTTGTATTCACGTCGTGTGAGATTGCCCAAGGGTTAAGCAAATTTGGGGGACGGTTCTTTCAGGTATTGCTAACACTGGTTCTTTTATGGAATTTAAAGTGACTTGGTTAAGCAAAAATTTGCATAATCATAACAAGGTAAATGGCTTTGATTGGAATATTTTCTTTGGTATCTTTTGTTGTTTTTTTTTGGGTATTGGAGAAGGAAGTGCCTATTTGATGTGCACTTCTCTTGGCCTTCAAATCCTCAGTAGATTATTTTCGCTTATAAAGAGTGGATTATCAAAGCGAGGATCTTGACAGGTCGGGTTCTCTTGGCTCAGCGCAATCTAGTAGTGCAGTTTATAAGGTGGTCACTGCCATCTTTGGGGTGGATCCGGCTAAATACTGATGGTGCTTTTCGTCGTACCATACATACTGCTTCTGCAGGTGGAGTTCTCGGAAACCACACTGGGGTTTGGCTGGGAGGATTCGTACAAAATATAGGTACTTGCTCTGCGGCTTGTGCTAAATTATAAGATGTTTATTCGGCTTTCTTGCTTGCTTGGGAGTTGGGTTACCGGAGGATAGAGCTGGAAGTTGATTCTTTGATTGTTGTCAAGTTCCTAACTTCCTCGGACAATCCAAGGAATTTCTCTGATTAGCTAATTTGGGGTATTAAGGAGCTGCTAGGTAGGACTTGGGCAGTGTGCCTTTGCCACATTTATAGGGAGGCCAATCAGTACGCGGATTGGCTGGCCAATTATGCTCAATCTTTTAGGATTGGTATCACTACATTCCGAAACCCACCTACAGGGTGTTCTAATATCCTTATTGCGGATATGACTGGGGTCTTTGTTTCCTGCTATAGTTGAGTATTTAGTAGTTTAGCTTTTCCTTATTAAAAAAATTACGTAATTTATAAGGCTTAAATTCTTTTCCTCTTTCCTTTCCTTCGACTAGAACAAGGTAAGGATGGGCTCGGCCTCCAGTCTTTGCATGTTTGGACCCAAGCCCAAGCTTGCCCAAGCTAAAGGTGGCATGAGACCGAACTCAATTTGGCCACAAAAATTTTAATTATAAATGCAAACCGATGTTGTTTTACATAAAAAAAAAGTTGATCATCGGATTAGGGCAAACCTAGACAATCCGAGCCCAAGGCCCCCTTGAGGTCCTAATATGTTGATTTCGAGCCAAGCTGAGGCCGGGCCCTTTTGCCACTTTCGAACCCATCTAGAAAACCTATTATCTTTTTTTATAATTTTCATTTGTTAAAATCCTTTAGTTTTTGTAATTTTGCAAAAATAAATCAGAATTAAAATTTCAATTTATTTAATGGTAGGGTATTGTTTTATAAGGTAAATGAGTAAAACCAAAGTGCCAAGTCTAGAGTTGATGTTAAGTTTTATGAATTTTCCTTTTTATAAGAAAAGAAACTTATACAAATAATTGACTTTTTAGAGAATTAAAAAAATGAAAAAAGACCTCTTTTTCTTTACAAATCCTTAAAAATGCATTTAATCAAAATTTTAAAATATATAATAGTAATAATAGAATTATTAATTAAAATTTGATCCTACTCGATTTGATTGAAAGTTAATGAGTTAAGTTCGAGTTGATTAAGTTTCACACTAAACTCAAGTTTGAAGGGCCAATTCAAACAACTTAAATTTCTTCGATAAAATAACATCGTTTTAATGTAATTATCTAAAATAACATCACTTTAATTTTAAGTTTTTTAATCACTTACAACAAAACAACGCTGATTGCAACAATCGAGAAAGATTTAGATTGGACTCGAGCCATAAGCAATGGATATCGAGTCAGATCATCCTAAATGGTAATGAAATGAGTGAAGTTCCGATCAAATTCAAAAAACTACGACCGATTTGAATACTAAAATTAGAGCTAAAGCAGACTCTGATAAAAAAAATGACAAATCATTTTAGGCTTGCCTATTCCAAATACAAATTAATTTTATGATTAATTAAATTTGAAAAATTGTGTCATTAGTACAAAGTCTTTAAAGAATTTCAAAAACTTAATCTTAAACCTGAAGTCTTGGAGATTCTTTGGAGAAAGAAGACATCTTTGTAAACAAGAGGATCACAAAAGGTGGCTGTCTTTTAGTACTCTTGTCAGCATGTGAAACTTTATTCTCTCTGAGATTTACAATAAACAAATACTTTGGTACCATCCTAAAGAACACCAAATGAAAAGAACATGAGTTTAAGTACAATTTCCAACCCCAAATGCTAATATAAACAAATAAATAAAGAATCAACCCAATAAGAAATTCAAGCTTTTGATACAGTTGTGTTTCACTTTCAGCATGCACACCCTCCTCGTTGTTCCACTTCTGAAATGGACTCAGATATACCCTGGTTGTAGCTGTAAAACATGTAAGTTTAATTATCACACCAATTCTCCATCACATTCTGTTAATTTTTCATTCTTTTAGCGTTAGCAAATGTCGGGTCTGACTCGAACAATCTCAAAATCAACAAGATAAATTCGACTTGAATAAACTCATTTAGGCCGTTTGGTCTCAATCCAAGCTAGATCAAGCTGGATTTAAGCTATATTTTTAAGGGGTTGAGTCAGATATTACCATTGTAATAGGGGTCTGAGTATAATTAAAACTTACATGTCATACTCATAGTCTTGATGACTAGCTAATGCAGTTTTAGCTACACACAAGAAAGCTTCATCAACATTGTAATTCTCTTTAGCTGAGGTCTCAAAATACGGCATATCCCTCTTGGAAGCACACCACTCTCTAGCTCTTTTCTCTGATATCTGCAAAACAAGAAGTCGTTATAATATTTTGTATGATCTGCACATTCTATCAATATCAGGTCTGATGTGATTTTGATTCCTTACCACGCGGCTGTTTCCTCCATCTATGTCAATTTTGTTTCCGAATAATAAGAAAGGAAAGGTGTCAGGATTCATTGGATCTGCCTGCCAATGAGTTCATAAACAAAATTTGTTGGATCTGAAGTTGGCATTAGTGCACATCATTGAATCGAAAGAAAGTAACAAGAATTAATGTATAAAGTAACTTTGCAGGCATGCAATTTGAGGAATGTTATTGCTGAAACAAAAAGATGATCTTATTCGTAGATCAAGTTCTGCAGATTTGACAGGATTCATGAGTTTTTCCTCATTTATTTACTGTTCTTGGTTTCAGAAGCTATGCAGGACTTCATGATCCTATTCATAGATCAAGATCTGCAGATTTGGTATGGAAGCAAAAGATACTCGAATCATCCCTCATAAATCCACAACTATGAGCTTCTGGAATAAATTAATGTCTTAATCTTCAAAGAATTCATGAGTTTTTCCTCTTACATTTCCTTTTCTTGGTTTCAGAAGCCATGCAGGAAACAACATGCTCATAATTTTCTGCTGTGAGAAGAATGTGCTCTCACATAAAGAAAATTTAGTCTCTTGCAGAATCTAAATACAGGATGATGTTTAATCCACTTTGGTACCTGTCTGAGAAACTCATCATGCCAATTGTTCAGTGTCTCAAACGATTTCTGTACATTTACATCATATACAAGTACACAGCAATCTGCTCCTCTGTAAAAAGCTGCTCCTAAACTCTGAAACCTTTCCTGCCCTGCTGTGTCCCATATCTGCCATTAATTTTGCATATATCAGATTGGAAGTCTTCAGGAAATTTTAGTTTTGTTCTGATTCAGTGTTTTCACCCACCTGTAAAGTAACTAGCTTGTCATCAATTAGTAGTTCCTTGGTAACAAAATCAGCACCAATGGTAGCTTTGTACTGTTGGTTGAACTTCTTATATACATATCTGAATAAGAAGTTAATGATCACAAAACAAACTGAAAACAGCTTCTCAAGGCCGCAATTTGTATAAAATGCACAGGAAGACGTGAAATGGACACACACAGCTAAAAAAAGGAAGTGAATTAACTTCGACCTGTTCTTGAGAATTAAGGACTTAGTCTATGTGAATTACAAAATCTGCAAAATTTCATTAAAGAAATCCGACAACAAGAACAGAGCCATTATAGCTTGGCAGATTTGTTTGCTATAATGGGTTGAATTCAATTTTAGTAGAGATGCAAGCATTTAAAACTAGTTCTGGAATTCATTTCCACTGCATTCTGACTCAATGCCATTAAGGTTTAAATTCCGTTTTCTTAGAATCCAGACAAGTTTATCAAGAAAACAAAAGCATGGGATGATATCGAAGCTTGGTTAGTTTTTCACTAAAGGAAATGAAGGAAATTTAACCTTAACATCAGTCCAAAGGATACTGATTCATCAAAGACGTCTTCCCAACCCTGAAATCTCATCACAGAAGAAGCAAGACCAAGGCAACAAACTACTATCAGAAAGTTCATAACACACGATTCATGATCAAAGTACTAACAAACAAAGGCAATGAAAGCTCGAAAACTAAGCCATACCCACTATCCCCGAGGAAGATGATCTTAAGAAGCACCCTTCTGTTCGTAGAAACATCCATGGCGGTCCCAGATATCTTTATAGCACAGAGAAGTTGCAGAAAGCTTGCTAGACCACTTATGTTACACAAAATTTTCAGGCCAACAGGAATCTTTAGAGAACAAATGAAAAAAGTTTATAGAAGTTTGGTAAAGAAGGGAAAGGTCAGAATAAGCATGAGGTAAAAGGGAACTTCATTTTCAGGTTGGTTCTTGACTCTTCTTCTTCTTCTGTCTTAGTGGGTACCTTGTCTTCCTTTTCTGGGATTTGATGATACCAGTGAGAGCCATGTGAGCCCTACACCTACCTCCAAACGAAAAGTTAAGCGCCAGCGAAGCTAATTTTCTAAGTCTATACATAACATCTAAACAAGTAGTTCACATCTCATTCAAACAAGAGCCCACCATCCTTTTTTTATTACATAGTCTTAGCTAACTTGGACATTTTAGTTTTCATATACCAACACTTTTAGCATATATAGTCTGTATCATTTTTATTTTCATATTCACAGGTGAGTTTATCAAAAACAATTTCTCTTTTAATAAGGGTAAAGTTACGTACTATTAGACTTTTTCAAATTTTACTTTATTGCGAGATTTTAGACTAGTTAATGATGATGATATACTAACACATATGTTAAAAGTCGAAAATTACACTCTCCAACCTTTTAAAAATTTTTCTAAGTGTTTTAAAAATCAAATTAATTTGACCGTTTAAACAATAAAAATTTTAAACTGACCAATTTTTTAGTTTGATTTATTTTAATAATCTTTATTATTAAAAGTTAATCGGTTTATTAATTAATTAGTTAATTTTATTAAACCAGTTAGTTTTTATAAACTAAAATAAATCGATTAACTTTTATTTAACAATTTCCTTTTTAATTAAACTTTAAATTTTTCGATAAATAAGAATAATCTTTTTCAATAGTTTTTCAAATTCTTTAATTTTATTCATTCTTTAATTCATTTTACGACGATCTAATACAAGATGAAACTTTTAAACATTAAATCTCTTGTCTTAACGGTTAAACTTTTGATCTATTTTTTAAAACGTTGTTTTTTTAGTTTAATGTCTAAACTTTTAAAATTTTTAATTAAGTGACTAAGATTTTAACAACTAAATTCAAAACATTGAATGCGTTGTTGATTTGGCTAACAAAAACTTTGTTAAAGTTTTAAAAGATTACGAAATTTTTAAAAACTTGAGTAATGAATTGAAAATTTCTTAAAAGATAGAAAAATTTAAAATTTGTTAACTTTATATTTATCATCGTCATTATACTTAGTCCGAGTCCTACTTTAAAGTAAAATTTGAAAAAATCTGATAGTACACAACCTTACCAATCTGATAGTACACAGTCTTACTTCTATAAACTAAAAAGATTATTTCCGATAGATGCACATGTAAAGATGACAATAAAAAAATATTTTAAATTATAAAAGTAGATATAAAAATTGATATACTAAAAAAATAGGTAAATAAAAATTAATTAATTAATTTAAATATCTGATATGGTTTGCATATCTGCTAATAAATAATAATAATAACTAAAAAACTTCAAATCATCGTGAGCTATCTTTACGATTAATGATAAAAGATTATGTCATAAGAATAATTTAAGAGTCTCTAATAAGACAAACTGAACTTTAAATATTTATGATTTAATTTTGAGTTAAATATAATAAAAAATATACGTTGACTTTGCTTAATGCACATGCACAACTTGTAGGCATCGTGCGTGCACACGTTGGAAGCATTAGTTGGTCAGAGCCAATCGTGGTTGTTTATTATTTGCTTATTAATAGTTATTGGCTCGTTAAGCTATTCCACCCCAAAGCTGTCAACTTCTCTTGCTAACTTTGTTTTATGCCAATATAATCCAATCATTTAGTATTTATATATTATAAATAAATTATTTAATGAATTACCGATATTTAAATATATTTATAAATATTTCAAAATCAAACTTGAAGTTAAACCGATCAGATAAAAGATTAAACGTTCAAAAGGTCCAACTGATATTAAACCGTCATAAAACCGACCAAAGAATAAATGAAACTTAAAATATGATTGAAAGAGATTGTTCTTACTTATCGAAAAATTTAGAGTTTAATTAAAAAAAATTGTTAAATGAAAATTAATTAATTAATTTTAATTTATAAGAAGATATTAATTTATGAAAGCTGACCGATTAATTAATTATAAAGTGACTAATTTTTAGCAACAAAAATTATTAAAGTAAATTAAATCGAAAATTAAAAACTGAATTAAAAATTAAAAGATTTAAAATTTTTATAATTTAACCGGTAATACCTATTAAGTTTTAAATGACTGGTATTTAGTAATTTGTTTAGTTAGTCACATGAAATTTACCATTTCTCGTGACTTAAAAGGTGTCTTTTTATGGAAGATGACACATTGTCTCTTTGAGCTCTTTTTATTTTGTTTATCATTTCTGTAGTTATATATTGTTTAGTTAATAACCATTCACTACGTAACCCACTTTCTGCTGCCGACAATACACCTTACCGTTCCTTGATTTGATCTCGTGATTTCACTTATCAAAAAGGGACAGGGCTCGTGAGAATCACGAGGCTTGGAGCGCTTTAGGGTGTTTAAATTTTGGCCATTTAACTTGGTTTATATATTTATGCCAACTTCACGTAAATGTGTAAATGGGGTTTAATAGAACAAAGCAAGAATTAGTTAATCAAAATAAAAGATCTTATTCTTAATTACGAGCCCTGAAAATTAAGGAAGAAAATAAGTTATGCGAATTTCTTATAAATAAATATAATAATTCGTAAATTTAAATAAATTATTTGATAAATTGATTAAAAATAAACAATAAATTCAATATAAATTAACTTGTAAATTGGGACAAATTAGTTGATAAACTAACATCTAAAAATAAATAATATGATTAGTACCTTTTACTGATATTTTAAAAATCAAACGGATTATATCGGTTTGATAGTCAAAATTCTGAACCGATTTTTCTGTTTAATTTAGTTTAATTATCTTTTTCGTTAAAAATTGACCAATTTATTAATTAATTAGTCAGTTTTTATAAACCAAATAAACATATTAATTTTTTTCTATCAGTTTTTTTTCAACTAAACTTTAAATTTTTCAATAAGTAGGAATATTCTTCTTTACTTATTTTTTAAATTCTTTAATTATATTAAATTTTTAACTGATTTTGTGATGATATAATATTGGTTAAATTATTTAAATCTTAAAACTTCTATTTTATCGGTCTAACTTTTAATTTGGTTCTTAAAACATTAATTTTTATAAGAATAACTTGGTTACTAGTTATTTTATTATTAAAAATGATTTTATGGCACCGGGGATGAACTCCTACGTATAGAAAGCAAAGTTTTGTGTAGGCTCTGTGCCCAACTCAAGAACCAGACTATGAGACCAAACCTGAAAATGATGGCTTTGGGCTGAGCATTGAACTTAAAGACTCTTCAGGATCCAATTAACATCGTATTAGTATAACATGACCATAATCTTTTCTATACATACACACACTCATATATATATATATATAATAACTCTTTATTCCAATATATAAATATTAAATATGAACTAATTAAATACTGTTTACATTATAATTCATCTCAACTCTTAAACTCGAACTAAATTAATTAAATCTAATTCAAATTAATAATTTATTATGATTATCTTAAAATTTAAATCAAATTTAATTGATTTGGACCGAGTAAAAGAGTTTAGTTTGGTTATTGTATTAGTGATATTTTATTAGTGTTAGTGAATATATAAAATCAATTAGTTGGCCTCACACAACAGCTTAAGCTATTGTGGTGAAACGATCATTTAATATGGTATCAGAGTCTCTGTGACCAAGTGGTCGTGAGTTCAAAACTTATCACCTACCTATTATTCAGCACAAGGTAGAGTGAGTCTGTGTAAGTTTCAAGCCAAAAGGCTTTCACTTGAGAGGGTGTATTAGTGAATATATAAAATCAATTAAATTGGCCTCACACAACAGCTTAAACTATTGTGGTGAAACGGTCACTTAGCAATTAGTTCATATTCATACTTTTTTTTCTGGTAAAGGATATTCATACTTTTTAATCGAAATCTAAATTATTTTTTTGAAAAATTAAAAATTGAAGTAAGCTTTTTGAGAATTTTAAACATTAATTTTTTTAAAAAAATAAATTATAAGAAAAGTTTGTTTCTCTTACCCTTAAGTCTTCATACAAAATTTCAACCTATGGACCCTATATGGCAGGAGTGTTTTTCCTTGAAACTAGTAAACATGCCCTACCACATATAGCTGCTCTTCACGGAGTAATACCGATTGTAGGCAGTGATAAGAAGACAAAAGAGGAAAGGAAACCGAAAATTCATGAAAACCCTCTCAAACTGTAATGGCTGCTTAAGTGTAAAAAAGGAAGGACATTGAATTTTGAGTTAATCCTTTAAAAAGGGTAAGTACTTTTTGCATTAAAAATTCTTTATTAATTACTTAAATTAATATTTTTTATTATACAATTTATTAATTATTATATAAATTTACACGAGTCAATGTTACGGTATCTCATATTAACTAAACACAAAAATATTAAAAGGTTTATAAATACTAAAGGTTAACTATTTAAACGGACATAGCGTTGAATTTACTAATAATAATTGGACTTAAGTTAATTACTGTTAAAATGACTATAACTAATCATTTAAATAGTTAACTCTTACTATTTATAAACTCTTTAATATTTTCGTGTTTAGTCAATATGAAATACTCATCCTCACATGCGATAGCATCATGTATCTAATGAATTGGTAGGCAGAAGACCATCAAGAGGACCATTCCTCGAAAGTGCTTCTTTGAACACCATCTAGAAACTATGGGACCCAAACCATAGACATCGTTCCCTGCCAAATTATGGCTACTAATTTGTGATTTTGGTTGCTCTTAACTCATTCCTTTCAAGTGTGAAAGCTGATGTTTCTGATATTTCATAAGAGTGAAGTTCGTTTGTTTTCATCCAAAGACAATGTTGAATTTTGGTTCAGTTCATAATTTGGTCAATCTTCCTCCCTTCTATGTACCTTCTTCATTAATGTTGTGTCGAGGTAAAGTCATGTTCATCTAGTCACCGTCAATCTAGAATCTAGAACTTTTGACCCTAACAATACTCAAATGGTGGAACCTAAACCTATGCAAAACCAATATGTCAAAGAAAGTTTATCCTATATAACCTCTTTCTTTTTCTTTAGTTATCCCTCCATAAGTTTGTTAGATAAGTGTAGGGATTAAAAGAGAGGTCAGTTTTAATAAATATGACATGAAATTAACAACTCAATTTTGATTTGTTTGAATTGAAAACCGATTCAATTAAATTTGAATACGAATTTGAAATTTTTGTTTT
The DNA here is from genome assembly GCA_025629805.1 of Erythroxylum baracoense. NCBI lineage: Eukaryota > Viridiplantae > Streptophyta > Magnoliopsida > Malpighiales > Erythroxylaceae > Erythroxylum > Erythroxylum baracoense. The sequence continues at coordinate 33,311,532 of JAOTAY010000189.1, forward strand.
TTTAACAAACTAATCATAATAAATTAATCGAATTTAACTTAAACGAATATGAAATTAACAAAAAAAGTAAGATTTACTACAATTAGAGTTACACATAAGTTTTAAAATTTTGGGTTTTATATAAAATTTTAAGAGTTTTAATATATTATTAAGCTTAAATAAGTGCAAGATATTATAAATTAATTAAATCCTAAACCATATGTGTCAGTCATAAAAAATGATATATTTTTTATATAAAGTATGGAGATTTTACAAAAATATAATCTTGATTAAGAAAACTTATTGATATTTCTCGTATGTTCACATGGTAATTAACAATGATTAAAAAACCCAATTGACCTGTTCAACCGAAAATTTTTTGAATTGTCTAACTTTTTTATTAAACTTTCGAATTTCCGATTTAATCTACTTTAATAACTTTTATTGTTATCGATCAATTTATTAATTAATCGGTTAAATTAATAAGTTATTATAAACTAAAATAAATCAATCAATATTCATTTAGCAATGCCTTTTTTTAATTAAAATTCAAATTCTAAAGACAATTTCTTTCAATTATACTTCAAACTATTTAATTTTATTAAATCTTTAATTTATTTTATAGTGGTCAATCAATCGAATATTTTAAACTTTAAAATTTTTTATATCATTGGTCTGACTTTAAAGTATAGATAACTAGTCAAGGGAGAGAGGGAGAGAGAGACTTTAGTGGCTAAAATACTAAATGAATGACTTGACTGCAATCTATTGCACTCCACTTCCAAGCTATATATCCTTATCTGGATGGCCTAGTTCGAAATGAAGACCAGTCAGAAAGTGTTTGGCGTTGTGACGACTCATCCATTGATGTAGTTAGTAATAAAAATGATCTAGTAATAAAAATGGTCTAAGTCATAGTATTTGCGTTGTTGCTATCGAATGAAGGTTCCTTTTTTCAGGTTTCCAACTCTCAGAATGGTTTGAAAATAGATTATTACAGGTTGAATGTTACATGGGAAAGTTTATATATAGCTTCAAAGAGACTTTCCTTGCACTTTCTCATACCATTAAGTGGAGAATATTGAAAACTTTCCTCTTCACGATATTTCCTACTTGCTGCTTCGGTGCTTCCCTTGTCAGTATGTGGTCTTCTGCTACTGATTTGATACCCCTTTTGAATTTCTCCTTTTCACTGACAGCAATTCTGCTCTGCTGTTCGACATTCAAGCATCATCCCGGAAAAAGCTGGATAATCATTAACATTATAAATAATAAAATTATTTGAATTTAATGCTAATAATTATTAATAATCACCAAATAATTTAATTATAATTAATTCGCTAAATTGTGTTCTTCGTCATAGTAAATTTATATCACTTTCAAGAATAATTTTAAACAATTAAATTGCTTATATTATGCAGTTAAAATTTAAAAATTATATTTATAGTTTGTTCCATGCCTGCTATTCATTATCTTCTCAAGTAATTTGATAAATTTATTAAATAAATTTAAAATTTTTAAAATATGATTAAAAAAATATTGTTATCTATAAAAATTTTGATGTTTAATTAAAAATATTGTTAAATAAAAATTAATTGATTTATTTTAATTTATAAAAATTTATTAATTTATAAAAATAAAATAATTAATTAATAAATTAACCAACTTTTAACAACAACAATTATTAAAATTAATTCAACAATAAAATTAAAATTGTACTAAAAAATTGGACAATTCGAAACTTTTACGAATCGATCGAGTATTTAATCCTTGCTAAATAACGTTTTGTCGGTCAAGTTTTTATTATTTATACGCTTTTAAAGATTTACTTGAATGTATCTCGATAAACTTTTTTTTTTTCATTTTAAAGTGGTCTTATTCTTATTCTTATTCGTTAACCCCACAGACGGGGTAGAAAGATAGAGGTGAACCAAAAGTAAGGGACGAACACTTGGTGAAATTCGATTACCTACATGAATAATTTATTTTATCCAAAACCAAGTACCTATCTAGATCTCTTAAATAGAGTCCAAAGACTACGTATGCACACACTTCGAGACTACTTGTGTATGTATATATAAGGGAATTCATAATTTGGTATATGTTGAACCGATAAAATAAGATATTTAAAGTGTAAAAAGTTCAATCAATATTATATTGTCATAAAATTAACTATTGTTTATTCAAAAATTTAAAGTTTAATTAAAAATATAATTATTAAATAAAAATTAAATAATTTATTTTAGTTTATAAGAATTTATTAATTTTTTAAAATTTACTCATTAATTAATAAATTCATTCTCACCTCTCTGATACACCAAAAAAGTATTTATAATTTTCCGCTTGACGTATATGCCAAAATCATCATTATGTATATATTACGTATTTATTTTCAGATAATCAAACTAGATCTTTGCCTCACTTCTAATATGTGAGATCATGTGAAATCATAAAGTATATACTTTAACTCAAAGTATAAGGTAAAATTAAAACTGCACATTGAATTTATAGTTTGAAGAAATAATATTTTACTATCAAACTATATGAATTTTTAGGTTTAAGTTATAAAAAAAGCTTAGGCTCAAGATGATAACACGGCCCCTTAAAGAGACGGTTTTAAAAAATATTAATGACGTACAATGGAAAAACAAAAGGAAAAAATATGTAATTAAAAAATAACAATGATTAGAAAATCCAACCAGTTTGATCAATCGGTTTAACCTTAAAAATTTTAAATTGTTATTTTCAGTTCAGTTTTTAATTTTTTAATTCAATATATTTTAATAACTCATATTGTTAAAAATCGATCAATTTATTAATTAATCAGTTAATGTTTATAAATTAATAAGTTCTTATAAATTAATTAATATTTATTTATCAATTTTTTAATTAAACTTCAAATTCTTCCATGAATAAGGACAACCTTTTTTAATTATATTTTAAATTCTTTAATTTTATTTAATTCTTAGCTGATTTTATAAGAGTGTATGTTAATCTTTTAAAACTTAAACCTTTTATCTTATCTTAAAATATTAAAAAAATATGAGAAAATGCCATAAAAAGAAAGGCATTTCTTTCTTTTAAAAAAGCTAATGTGAATGGAGTTTTATAGTACTATTGTTTTCGCAGTTTTATATTTAAAGTTGAGTCTTTACAGTCAAGCACATAATAACAAATATAGATAAGATGTTGCTTTCGCACCTCGCAGCTACTTTAGCTTTTAGCTTTTAACTTTTAGTCTATGGGCAGAAGAAAATATATCAACGAGAGTCTTTACAGTTAAACACACAATAACATATATAGATAAGATATTGCTTTCGTACCTCGTAGCTGCTTTTAGCTTTTAACTTTTAACTGTTAGTGTGGTCACCAACGACCCATGCTTTACTCGAATAGAGCATATAATAAATTTCTTCTGTTATTGAGATATCCCAATTTGGACAAATATAAAAGAATTAAGTTTTGAAGAACACATGCATTGAACGAAACTAATAAGAAAATTAAGGTTTTGACTAAAGTTTTAAAAGCCTAACTGAAAGTTAAACAGAAATGATTAAATATTTAAGATTTAAAAGATTCGACCGGTGTTAGGTTGTCATAAAATTAGTTAAAAATTTTAAAAATAATAAAGAATTTGAAATATAATTAAAAGAGATCATCTTTACCTGTTGAAGAATTTAAAGTTTAAGTTAAAAAATTGTTAAATGAATATTAATTAATTTATTTTGGTTGATAAGAATTTATTAATTTATAAAAATTAACCGATTAATTAATAAATTGGTCGATTTTTAACAATATGAGTTATTAAAGTAGATCGAACTAAAAAGTTAAAAATCAAACTGAAAATGACAATTTAAAATTTTTAAAGCTAAACCGGTCAAACTAGTTGGATTTTTTTATCATTTTTATTTTTAATTACATATTTTTTCCTTTTGTTTTTCCATTGTATATTATTAATATTTTTAATAACAAGAATTATTAAAATAAATTGAACCAAAAAAATGAAAAAAATTAAAAGGTTTAAAATTTTTATAGTTGAAGTGTTCGAACTAGTCGTGAAAATTGAACTTGCAGGGAATATCCCAAAAAAAGAAAAAGAAAAAGAACAAAAGATTTTTCCATGGTTCTGTGTTCAAATCGTATTAACAGAGATTATCTAGAGATTAGGCACAAAAGGACTCGTTTAAATTAAAAACTACAGATTTTAATTGAATATCTTGAAAAATAAGTTAAAAAAGGAAGTATCATAGTAATTAAAATTTTCATTAATAATATACAAATAAAGCTTTAGGAGCTACCAAATTAGAACCATTCACGTATAAATATGAACACACACACAATTAAAGACATTCTTAGTAATAAAAGGAGGTTCATTACACCATGTGTATAAGATTTATCTAAATGGTAGGAATGTATAAATACTTCAACCTTCAAATGTAAGTGAGTGTGAAAGAGATTACATAAAGAAAATGTATAAATACTTCAACCTTACATAAATAAATCTTTTTTGGTATTTTTTTGTTAACAAAATAATTAAGATCATTCATATAAGAATTGTTCTAAAATTCAAACCTTAATTTTATTTAGAATATATATATATATATAGGTTGTTCATTAAAAAAACGAAGAAGAATGAATCAAACTAAAAGTATCAAAAATAACTGTTTCAAGATGGGAATCAGATTGTTCAAATGGAATTTTAAATTATGAATATGTCAATCCTAATTAGAGTGGGTTATTTTTAATTAAAAAACCCAAGCAATTCAACATATTTAATTATAAAAATCTTGAATCGTTAAACTTTTCCGATCAGTTTTCAACTTTATGGTCGATTTAGTTTAATAACTTTTATTGTTAAAAACTAATAAATTTATTATTTAATTAGTTATTTTTTCGTAATTTAATACGTTATTATAAATTAAAATAATTCAATTAATTTTATTTAATAATTTTTAATTAAATTTCAAAAAATTCAACGTACAAGCATAATTACTTTCAATCATATTTTAAAATTTTAAATTTTGTTCAATATTTAACTGATTTTATAACGATAAAATATCGATAAAATATTTTAAATTTTAAATATCTTATCTTACCTATTCAAATTTCACTACAAGAAAAATGAAGTTTAGCGATGGAAATTGCCGACTGAAAACCTGCACATTCCGTCAGTAAGTTAAATTAGCGACGAAATTTAACGATGAACTAAGACATTAGAGAAACAACCGTAGGTAATAACTTGCGACAAATTACAGAATGCTTGTTGCAAAATTTCAGATAAACATTTTGTGTTATCATTGGTGAATATATCGACAATTATTGTTTCGGTCTGTAAAGTTACCGACAGACAAGATTTGTTATTCTGTTGATAAGTTAATGAAAACATTATCAATGGTTATTAGTTATCCATCGGTAAATCGAATAAATTTTATCGACTAACTTTGTTTTTCCATAGGTAAATTTACTAAAACTGTTTTTTTAATTTCTCCGCATTTAATTTTATTTGATGATCTTATAATTAATGTATAATTTATATAATTATGAGTTATCTTTTGATAATAGTTTGATTTGTTTCTACATTTAATTTGTTAAAACAGAAAGTCGATTGATGATATAAAGTAAAATTATCTTAATTGATAATAAAAAATTATTTTGTACGTAATAAGTATTTACAATTTATACGAAATGACTACAAATATGCTATTCATCTAGTGACTGCAGATGTTCTGATTATTGCGATGAGATGCTATCCTTCCCCTTTAACTCATCCACCTCATTACGGAGCTGAGCTTTGTACTCCATTGACTGTTGCAACTAAGTTGTCAATGTCTGTACTGTGCTCCGAAACTCATGGACTTTATTGAGTACGGACTGCCTACTAGATACTGCTGTACTGGATGTAGATGACTGCGAATAACATGATGTGTTCGCAAATGAACCTAAGTCGAATATCCTTCTACGATAGTCCCTATCACTCACTGCATGAAGACCTATTAGAAGGCAATGTTTATGTTAGTAAGTGATAATTATTAAGCATTAACATTAAAGCATAAGTTTCACATACATTTAATTCTCTACATCGGGTGTTGATGAAGGTCACACCATAATGCTTCTTACTGTGAATGTGCAAAAAGTGCTAACGAGTTGTAGGCTTCATGCCCATAGACTTTTCCTGCATCAGAATAAAATGTTATAAGTGAACTACAATTTATAAAAATTTCGGTAGAGTTTCTTCTATTTTTATTATATTTATCCCATATTGAACAAAGAAAGTAACTCAATAATACAACCATATACGGCATCAGACATTTATAACATTATCATTCTCTGTAATATACATATTTTCATTCCAAAATTTATACATCAAATTAAATTGAAATACACAAAAGTAAAAATCAGAATATAAATATAAACTGTAGATACTTACAAGTCTTTCTGCATGTTCGTAGTGAGTAATAAATCCTCTAATATGTATAGATGGGATGATTTTCCTCTATATTTACTGGAATGATTTTCTTCCATATTTACCGACGTATAATTTTTCACGGGAAATCGAAAATTTTCTAGACAATTGTACGGATATAGCAAAATTTTCCGTCGGTAATTTTTAATAGTTTAATTTCTGTCAGTAATTGCCCATTACTAATAACTAATTTTCTTGTAACGTTTCGCTACAATTTTTAAAGTTATTTAAAAAGAAACGGTCTATACTGTACCCATTTGTAGAGGGTTATTATAATTACATGATTCAAAGAGTGCTAAATAAGTAAATGTGGATGTTCTCTTCAAAAAAAAAGTAAATGTGGATGTTACATCATGATCATAGATCATTATCTTCTACAACATGAATGGCAACACAACATACCCATCAGCCTATCGCAAATAAGTATTGGAAGAAAAGCACCGTCTCATTCCCACACCCTACCTCACATTTATGTATGTATTATATGCATTATATATGCACCGAGGTGGTCCTAACTCCGAAGGCAAAAGAAGAGTCCCATCAAACATAACGACAAGTGACGTCATTGCATGAGATCAGCATGGCGTGTCCTAATAACGAAACGTGGCACCATTGAGGTACCTTCGTTGCATCATTCCAGGAAAGTGTCTATGAAGGAGCGAAGCTACAGAGGAAAAACAAAATAAAACCTTCTTTTAGCTTTTGGTGTTTAGTCCTTTAGTTTCTTTGATTATTATATATTTATGTAAATTGGAGACCAAACCCTCCAACCTGTTTCCATGTCTTTTCTCTCACACAACTGCTCATATCAGTCAATGGACTGCCCTCAAAACCCTAACCTTAATCATACTTCCTTTACTGACAACATAGACCCTTCACTCGAGTTAGATATGTCGGATTTTCTGATACTCGATCAGGGTTTTGCTGATGATTCGTCGTCGCAGAGTTTGGTGTCGTCGAATCAGCTGCTCGGAAGTCGCTCCAACGATGGATATAACACTGGTGCAACATCAAGAAACACTACTAACAGCATGTAAGTGACACCCCATTTGATTATTGACTGTAATTATCCTTTCACACGAGTGGGGTATTATTAATTCTCTTTCTTCAGTTTTTATTTTCATCGATAATGATAGGTCTTCATCTTTCTTTTCTAGGAAGATAATTATATATAATCTCTTTGTCTTCTTCAAATTTATGCAATTTTTCAGTAAATGTAAAGATAAAGCTAAGAAGATGGAAACGGTGAATCGAGTTGCATTTAGAACAGAATCGGAGCTGGAGATTATGGATGATGGATTCAAATGGAGGAAGTATGGTAAAAAATCTGTGAAGAACAGCCCAAATCCAAGGTAAGTGCTTATTCAAGAATAAGCTAATTACTATTTATGTTCATGCTCAATTTTTACTATATCCTACGATCTTTGATTCTATACATCACATTCTTGCATACATTCACTCTCGTGTTTGATCGATCATCACCTACCAATTTTTGAGCCAATTATTCCATCTATATAACTGTATACGTAGTGAATTCGACTTTCGATTTGCAAAACAAGTGTTCCTACTGCTTTGTTTGCTAGTATTATGAAAGCTATCCATCTTTCTTTCGTGCGACCATCATTTAACTGCATTATCATCTTGTATCCATTATTTGCGAACCTTATACTTAAAAACTGTGTGAAAGAGCTACCTAGACGTTGAATGAGGGTGACTGAAGAGACCTATGTACGATCGTTTTAATTGAGAGGACTAGCTCGAAGCCGTGATCACTACACAGCATCAAAATAATACCTTGAACCAAAACCCAAAAAACAAAAAAAAAGAAGTCATTGTTAATACAAACACAGTACCAAGTGGGAGAGGCATGTCGTGCTTGGAGCTCGATCAATCACATCTGATATTATTTGATATATCTACTGATTCTACTGTCCTAGCTGCTCATTTTCCTTCCAAAAAACATGTTTATGAGTGTGTCTTTTTGTTTCACAATCTTGCTTTGCATGTTAAAAACTTTCCCCTTTCTGATCACACATACTATCTCTTCATATTTTTCTAGTAATTCAAAAGCACAACCTAACAAATATATAGTACTTGTATAGGAATTTGTGTTAAGCATATGTTCACTGATAGGTTTAATCAATTCTTTAGGATATGCAATCAAGATGTTAATCATCACATAAAAAATTATTGAGAACATAGGTTAATTTTTGTAGATTTGCATGCTTTCTGTCTTCTGTTGCCATTTCAAGTTTATCCTATCAAAATTGTCATAAACTTACAAAATTTCAACAAACTTTTGCTATTGATTTCAACTTTTATCCATAAATCTATTATACGGCAACATTAAGAGTTCACATCACCTGTTCCTACTTTATTTTCATTGAAATCCATCCATTCAAATTTTCTCTATCTCATTGGATGGATGAATGGATGTCAATAGAAATAGAATGACACAAGCTTTTGAGACAGGTGATCTGCTGCTATAAAAAAAACTATAGTAGTCTAACAAAAGGATTTGACAAATGCATAATTATAGGAAAATTGATATGACCTAAATTTTTAAGATTTAAACCTTGATGGAGGTACTCCTGCTTTATGTCGTATCCGCAGCATTAAATGGCTTCAATTATGAATCATTTTGGGTTAATTGCATTAAAATCCTTGGTAGTTTGTTATTTGGATTTAAACTTATAAAATTTATTAAGGTTGAAATCATTTCATGCTTCATAAATTATGTCCTTTGATCAATATCTAATTTCCTATTTTATAAATTATGTGTAGTATAGTAATTCAAGGCAACCAAACTATTGTTCTAAATTAAAATAACTTAATTTATTAATAATTAATTAACATGAAACTTAAAACTAAATCCACCTCACAAAAGTTATAAATTATTAAAAAACGCAATTTTTGTTGATATAATATTATGCAATTGTTTTCTCAGTTCAATAATTCTATTTAGTTGACATCCCTCACAAATTATTTATAAAAAAAAAATGATAGCCGCCATAAATCTGTTACTTGCACTATATATACATATACACACACTTGTCAAGTGGATGGAACTGTGGTCCATGTACTTGTTGGGAAACTTGACAAGATATCCACTATATTTTAGAGGGGAAAGGGGGATTCATATAACACTGATCTAGTGAGTGGACTATATTCACTTCAGGAGAAGTGTCTACCCCATCTTGTTGAAGGACCCCATTCACTATGGTGTGCCATAGAAACATGTGGTTATGAGTTCTAGAGCAAACACGCCTCTTTTTTTTTATATATATATAATATTAAAACTTTTAATACATAATAGTCTATAAATAACAAACACCGAATGATGTACTTATTGAGTTAAATAACATACTCGATTCAATTACCGCTTATAGACTTCAATATATCTCTACTTCCTACATTCGTTACTCTTGTTGTGCGGATATATGTCTTAAAGAGTACATCCAAAGTTGATTAGAGAGTGGTTAATTTGCATATACTATTGGTTGCAAATCCCAGGTTTAAGAGCTTATAAAATCAACACTTTGCTGATATGCAATGTTTTCAAAGCTATGCTTGGCCAAATTATCATATGTGCTTAGTTCTTCCCTTGCATGCCTCTCATGTTCATTTGAAGAAACAATCTGTGATTACTTATAGATTGGTGACTGATCTTGATCTCACAAATTGTGCAGGAATTACTATAAATGTTCAAGTGGAGGATGCAGTGTAAAGAAAAGAGTGGAAAGAGATAGGGAGGATCAAAGATATGTTATAACCACCTATGAGGGAGTGCACAATCATGGAAGCCCTAGTTCTGTCTACTACCAACACCACCATAATCAGATGCCACTCATGGTCCCTTCATCAACTAATAGTGGTTGGAGTATGCAAACACCTTCTCCTCCGTCTTCCTCCTCTTCATAAAACCTAAATACTATACATGCATCTATATATATATACTATCTTTTGATTTCCACCTTTAGTCACTGTGCACTCTGTTCTGCCTAGCAAGGAGATGTAGTAGGACCAGAAACTGATTTTTATCTGGTGACTTAGTTATCTGATGTGGGATTTTAGTTATCTGATGTGGGATTTGGTTCTCAACATTTGGTGTATGTTGCTTACACTTGGGTTTAGGACTTCCCAACTTCTAGGAGCACGGCCCGAAGAATAGGAACTACTTATGTGCTGTTCATCATGGGGTTGGATCGATATAAAAAGAAAAGGAAATAAAAGAAGCAACTTTTGGGCTAGATTGTTGTTACCAAATCGTAGGCTTATGACCTAACACTGTTATGTGGCTCGTCATTGCAGTACTGTGCTTATAACTCTAATATAGTCTACTCCTTGTCATTATCTCTTTATACATATGGACAGAAGCTTGTAAAAAATGCAGTCATTTTCTTGAAAATCTGCGAACTAGTTACCTTCAGAAAATGAAATTTGCTAATAGAATCTAAAAATAGATTCAAACAAATCATATGTTAATATTTTTAACATATTAAAATTTAGTAATACAATAAAATCTTTTTATAATATAAACAAATTCTTATGATTATTGCAAAAAAAGTATTAATTAAAATAACATTACTAAATTTTATTTAAATAAGAGTTATTATATAAATAATATTAATATGTTAAGAATTGATGTAAAAATTTTAAATTTATTTTAATTTTTATACTTCAAGTGGGGTCATACTTTTGTGTTAATCCTTTTATGTGAATCAAATAATATTGTATTAGTTAAGATTTGTCTTCTTTTAGTCACTTCTTCATAATACAAGCATTATGTACGGTACCTCCTCATCTAATTAAACACAGAACAGAGTCTTAGAAATGTATACAATCCTTGAGGCCCAGATCACGACCTATCTTTCAGATTTGCTGATGTAGTATCATGTTTCATGGTTCATACAGTAAAAGGAGAAGACAAAGTTTACTACTAAAGACAAGCTTGTAAGAAAGATTGATGCACGAACAAAAACTTAGGTGACAAAAGACAAAAGTTGGAACCATATCAAACACCTAATTTGCAAACACTAAGATGCATATAAAATTTGGAACTTAAAACATGTATAGACATTGAAACCTGAGGCTTTTCAGGAAGATGAAATGTAAAGATACAGTGTTTACCCTAAATTTGGTTCGATAAACTGTAACTGCATGTCATGGATGACGGTTTTGAGGTTTTTTTTTTTTTTCTTCATAGAAGTTCTTGTGGGATATCTTGAATAAAGATATTGTGTCGGTCACCATTTCTGAACGAGACTTTTTCTTGCATGGTTTCCGCTCTGTATTAGGCTATTGGCACTCCATGCTTGCCAACTTGAAGAATTTGAGGGAAGATAATGTAGCAAGAGCAGGATCAACGTTTTACTTCAAATTCTTACATGTTCGGCCATCAAAAGAACAGGTCCTAAATTATCTAATTTTTTTATATTTTTTAATTTAGTATCTAATATTTAAAATTTTTAATTAAGTGACTAATATTTTATAACATGAATAAAGTTAACAAAATCTTTTTATCTGTAAGATGTTTACTTAGAAGATTAATTACTAACTAATCTTCTAGGTGGACTAAAACATTTAACTCATATCCTCTTTTGCATATTAGGTCGTGTGTGTTACTTTACGTTTTCCACGTCAACATCTAAATATTACGAATAAAAAATATATTAACTAAATCAATAAATTATTAACAAATTCGAGTTGTTAAAGTTATAAAAATTAATTAAAAATTAAAAGGATTAGACATTAAATTAAATTTTTAAAGATTAGATAATTTAGAATATATTATCTTAAAAAAATGACCAGAAAGAAGACATTAAATGATAAAAAAAGGAAGTTAGATCGAAATGTATAAGCTAGGTTTATGAGGGTGGTTGTGACGTATTTCGCATTTCTATATACAGAAAGGAGTGATGTGGAGGGTGAATAACTTTAGGACAAGTAAAAATGATGATGATAACAGCAAGAACATAGCAATAATAAGCTATAATTAATCGTGTTATAGACTTATAGGTGCTTTCAAAAGGCTACCGAGAATTTCTCTTATAATTAATGCTTATAAAAGTCTTTTACAACCCTTAACTTTTAAAAAATCCCACCCTTCACAAATATATTTGATGCCAAAGAAAATTCGAAACATACTAAATAAAAAAGAAATTTATAATAAAAAGGATAAATTATAATTTAAATTTAAATTTTACTTAACTTTATAATACTAAATTTATAAAATATCAATTAAATATAAGTTAAGAGTGCACGTGAATTTTTAATAAATATATTTTTTATATTTTAATTAAATGTAAAAATAAAAAATTAACTAATCACTTACTTATTATTATTAAAAGTAATTTATAATCCTTAATTTATTATATATTTTGCTAATTTAAAATTTATATGTTGTCTCATTTTTACGAGATTAATTTATACGAAGAGTTAGCCTTTTAAGGATAAGATATATTTAAAAAATATTTTACCCTACTAAGAATCATAGAGTAACTTTTTCTAAGTTACTATTTTTGAAATTTCAATGATATCCAAGTCATGATAACTACATTTAAAGTTCGAAGATTCCAATTGGGTCAAGATCACAATCTTCTTTTTATTTCATCTCGTATAATATAATTACAGGTGACGACTTTCTAGTCAGTCTCGTGGCAAGAAGTTTTCAATGAGTCACGTCTCTTCCAACTAAGTCATCATAGAGTTCAGATTGCGGAAATTTTGATTATGATTTATGACAAAGTAATTAATTCTTTTTAAATATTAATCATAATTCATAAAATTTTAAGTTAGATAAATAATTGCAAAAATTAATAATTTTAATGAAAAGTAAATAATGAATTAGATCAATTTACACGTTTAGTCTAGATCAAGTCTAACAAAATTGAGTGGAATTAATTTTTTCTCTCTTCAATTAAATTTAAACATAATTAGTTTTTTTCCCTAAAAAAGAGCTATATCTTTTTTATTTCGTCAGGTTTTAGAAAAATGTTTTCATAGCATTGGCAACTAATTTAAGAATCTAGAAAATAATTTAAGTTTTTGTGTCATCACGATAAAATTAAGTAATTCAAGAATAGAGAATATATATATATATATATAATTGAAAAATATAGACAAATTTTAAGCATTAACGGAAAATTATCATTGATACATTCGGAATAGCAAAAGACCCAATTGTTTAAAAATTGGATCAAAATTTAAACGATAAGATAGGTGTTTAATGTTTAAAAGGTTTTATTAGAATTAGACCTTCACAAAATCGACTAAAGATTAAATAAAATCAAATAATAAGAAATATAATTGAAAGATATTGTTCTTACCTATCGAAGAATTTAAAGTTAAATTGCAAAAAGAGATTATTAAATAAAAATTAATTGATTTATTTAATTTATAAGAACAAATTAATTTTCAAAATTTGAGAGATTAATTAATAAATTAATCAATTTTTAAAAATAAAAATTATTAAAATAAATCAAATTGGAAGCTTAAATATTGGATGGTTTAAAATTTTTATAGTTGAACCAACGAAGAATTTTTTAATCATTAAAAAGAACCTGAACAAAAAAAGAGGGATGTAACACAATAAGATAAATAAGATGACCATCAACATGATTAGCCTTATAAGATTAATACCAAAGAAGTATTAGATAAATAGATTAAGGGTTAATATTTGGATAAGTATTTAAAATAAATACCAATAAGGATTTAGGCATAAATAAAAATGGACATGGTTTTTTTTGAGGTCCACAAAGTTTATATAGAACAATCCACAAGACTTTACTAGCCTGAACACATCTCCAATGGCGTCAATTGGCCTTCTTGAGGTCCTTTTAGCAGTCGTTGCCTTTCTCATTATACGCTATTGTATCCGCCAAAACAATGGACTTCCAACGAACTATCCGATCATTGGAATGTTACCATATATCTACACCCACCTTGGAGACTTCCATAAGAAAACTGCAGAACTTCTGGATCGAACTGGGTGTAATTTCTTGTTCAAAAGTCCGTGGTTGAGTGCAGATATGTTCTGTACGGCTGATCCAATTAACATCCGGTACATAATGAGCTCAAACTTTGAGAACTTTCCAAAAGGTGAAAAGTTCGCAAAGATTTTTGATGTTTTGGGAGATGGTATATTTAATGCGGATTCGGACTCGTGGAGGGATCAGAGAAAGATCGCTCAGGGTTTGATGAACCATCGACGGTTTCACCAGTTCTTGGTCAGGACTTGTCGAAGTAAATTGGAACAGGGGTTAATACCAATCCTCGATTATGTTGCTAAACAAGGTTCGGTTGTTGACTTACAAGATCTGTTTCAGAGGTTCACGTTTGATGTTACGTGCATGCTGGTCACTGGCTACGACCCCGAATGTCTATCAGCAGATTTCCCAGAAGTGAAATTCTCCAAAGCCATGGACATTGCAATGGAGGTGATATTTTATCGACATATTAGGCCTGGATTATTTTGGAAGCTGCAGAGATTGCTAGGTATTGGAAAAGAGGGAAAGATGATCAAAGCTTCTACAGATTTACATCATGTAGTTTCTGAGTATATTTCCAGGAAAAGAGAAGAACTTTGGAAAAGTTCCAGTTTTACAGAAAATGAAGATGGGGTTGATTTGTTGACATCATATCTCAAAGACGTTGAATTTATGGGATCAAAACCAGATGACAAATTTCTTAGAGACACCATTTTGAATCTCTTCCTTGCAGGGAGAGACACAGTGAGTTCTGCTCTAACTTGGTTTCTCTGGAATGTTTCAACGAATCATCAGGTTGAAGACAAGATAAGGGAGGAGCTCAAGATGATTGCAAGAGACAAAGAAGCAGAAAATTTGCCGCTTTTTGAACCACATGAACTAAAAGACCTACTTTTTTTTCACGGCGCAGTGTGTGAATCACTAAGACTCTACCCTCCTGTTCCTTTTCAACACAAAGCTCCATTGAAGGCCGACGTTCTTCCAAGTGGCCACCGTATTGATCCAAAGAAGGAAATACTGTTTTCGCTATATGCAATGGCAAGAATCAAATCAATATGGGGTGAAGATTGCTCAGAATTCAAGCCAGAAAGGTGGATTACAGAGTCAGGTAGGAATAAATATGAGCCACCAAGCAAGTTCTTAGCTTTCAATGCAGGTCCAAGGACTTGTCTTGGCAAAGAAGTGGCTTTAACTGAAATCAAGGTAGTTGCTGCTTCTGTTATCCACAGCTACCAAATTCAGGTAGTGGAGGAACACCCTGTGGTTCCTAATCTTTCCGTGATTCTTCATATGAAACATGGTTTGAAAGTCAGAGTAGTTAGGAGATGTGTCAGCTAAGGTTTAATTAGCTTATTGTCATTCTATGTAATGTTACAGATATGTCATTACTTATTCAGTTATTCTAATTCTTCGTAGGGTATCTAAAGTTTTATTAACTTGTTTAGTTCATAGATTATATAATCACGCAAATAGATCGTCTGTATCACGTTATCTCAACAAAAGATAACGTGAATCTTAAGCTTAAGAACAAATGAAAATTTTTGTCAACGCATTATTTCCTATTAAATTCTTATGATTTATCTAAACTAAATGATAGATAGTTGAATTATTTAATTTGATTAAAAGTTTAATTGTTAGATAGGTTGTAAGCCAAATATCAATTACTTAATATACACTAATTAATTTTATTACTGTAAATTTATTAATTTTTTTACTAATAACTCAATATTAAATTGAAATTTGTTTTTTAAAATGATTTAAATGATATTGATATGAAAATATTTTAAATACAAGTGTAATGATCTTTTTTAAGTTTAAAGAAGAGAAAAATTATTAGAAAGAAAAAACTTAATCTCTTTTTATTTCGAAGACAAATAAGAATTAAGAGTAAATATAAAGAAATATACTTTTCTTGATTGACTTATCTCGACTCTCATTCTATAACCATAGTTTAGAAGGAAAAAAAAAAGGAATTGGACCCCCACGAGATGAGAGCTATGGAATAGTAATGGACCAATTCGAATTGGATTTAATCCAAAAATATTTAAACTTGAGCCTATTTAGATTTTAGACATATTTTATAAAAATAAAGTTAATTTTTTATCAATTTAGCCAAAATAAATCTAAATTAATTTATTAAAAGCACAAAGAAAAATAATTGGAGTTATTTGTATTTGTAAGAGTATTTTGAATTAAATTTGAATCAAATAAAATTTAATATGTTAACATCAAATCAACTTTGTTCGGATTACGGCTACTTCCTCATCAATTTCATTGAAGAAGATGATTTCCTTAGTGCCTTGGACAAGCTCTTCTTGTTCAACATTGGATGCCTACCTTCCAGCTATCGTAGGGACAAATCACCAGAGCTATGGTATGGATTCGGTTCCCAGAATTGTCCATTGCATGTTATCACCCAATGATCCTAACAGCTCTGGGGAATTTGGTGGGTAACACAGTCAAGATTGATGAAGCAGCCTTGTAGGCTTAGTGGGGTAAATTTGCACGAGTTGCCGTCGACATTGATTTAAGTGTCCCGCTACATTCAAGTGTGGAGCTTGATGGTGAGACGTTAATGGTGGCCTACGAAGGTCTGCCATAACTTTGCTTCAATTGTGGTATTGTGGGGCATAATGTAGGAATTTTAATCTCTTTAAAATCTAGGATTCATTCATATCAAATCATCAAGAATAGAATAAAAGTAGAAGCATACCTGAATCCATTGTAAAATATGGACTGGAGTCTTGTGGTTTGTCTTCCAAATTAGAACGTAGCCTTTTCATCAGAGTTTTCCCTTGATCTCTCTATTTTCTCTCTGACGATGGGATATCAGAAAAGAATTAAGCGTCCGTTTAATTTGGAGACCATAACCACCTTTTATTAGGGTAAAGCCCTAATCTAATTTCTAGTTTGGCCCGTCATAAAACTAGAAAATATAGCCCGGTATCTACACATATGAAGCCCACATTTAAAATAGATACATAAAGCCCAATATACAATAACCATATTAGACCGCTTTAATTAATTGGGCTCAATTTTATATGATAGCCTTTATACACAATTATACACATATAAGCCCATATGTTTGATTAAAAATCCTTACAATCTCCCACTTGGGCTATATGTGTTACCTTAAAATTGTGTATTAACCTTATGAGTACTCAGAATTCTGCTCTCATTACTGTATGCATCCCCAGACAATCTGGTCTATCAATCATACTAACATAAGATCAAAGCATCTTTCTCTATAATTAACATAACTAGACCCATCAATGATCACATATGCTGATATAACCAAACGATATGCTTATTTCTAACTGGTCCAACCTTATGCTTTAGTGAGATCAATTTTAAATAAGTTCAGAAATAAAATAAACCAAATATCTTAAAACTGAAAATAACCTTGAACAAATTAGCCAAAAACTGTTTCCAAAATGATAGTGAAAAATGTCTAATATGAAAAGCATCTACAAGGCAAACTCCCACTGAAACTATATATCATGAAAAGATGCAACACTCATATGAGCAGTGCGTTGATGAAAGGCCTTGAGCGGCACTCCTTTACTAAGCAGATCCACAATCATAGAGTTTGATCCAATGTGCTGTATAGACAACTGTCCACTCTGAACTCTCTCTCTAACAATTAGGAACTTGATGTCAATGTGCTTCAACTTTGTCGAGCTCCTGTTATTATTGGAATATGGCATTGCTGAGTTATTGTCACAAAACAACTTAAGTGGTCTTTCAATATAGTCCACAATGTGCAGCCCTGTGACAAAGTTTTGTAGCCATATCCTGTGGTTAGATGCCTCATAACACACTATAAACTCCGCTGCCATAGTAGAAGAAGCTATAAGTGTTTGCGTAGCACTCTTCCAGGAAATAGCTCCTCCAACAAGCACGTAGATATAGCCGGAAGTGGATCCCTTACTATCTTGGCATCAAAATCGGAATCAGAATAACCAATGATCTCCAGTTTATTCAATTTTCTGTATGTAAGCATATAATCTTTCGTTCTCTGCAAGTACCGCATGACCCATTTGGCTACTTTCCAGTGATCCAATCCCAGGTTCTTAAGTATCTCCCTAGCATTCCAACAATGTATGTAATGTCTGGATGCGTACAAACTTGAGCATACATTAGACTTCCAACAACCGAAGCATAAGGAATCTTCTGCATTTCCTTAGCTTCAAATTCATTCTTGGGGCATTGAGTTAAACTAAACTTATCTCCTTTAGACACAGGGGTATCACCTGGTTTACAATATTGCAGCCAAATATTTTAAGTACCTTTTTGATATAGTTCTTTTGTGATAATCTAATAATACCGCAAGAGTGTTCCCAATGTATCTGAATCCCTAAAATAAAAGAGGCGTCACTAAGATCTCTCATTTCAAATTTCTTTAACAAAAATCTCTTAGTTTCGTGCAGTAAGCCTATATCATTAGTGGCAAGCAATATGTCAATGACATATAAAACCAGAAAATTGTACTTACTCCCACTAAACTTATGGTATATACAATCATCAACCAAGTTCATCTCAAAATCGAATGAGATGACAACTTGGTGAAATTTGTAATACCCTTGACGAGATGCCTGCTTGAGTCCATAGATGGATTTCTTTAGTTTGTAAACCATTTGCTTTGCATCTCTTGACATAAAGTTTTTTGGCTACATTATATAAATCATCTCATTAATGTCACCATTGAGAAACACTGTCTTAACATCCATCTAGTGTAACTCAAGATCAAAATGTGTCACTAATGTCATTATTATCCTGAAAGAGTCTTTCGAAGAAACCGGAGAGAGTCTCTTTATAATTATTGCCTTCTTTCTGTGTAAAGCCCTTTGCGATAAAACGAGCCTTATACCTTTCTACACTGCCTTTCGAATCCTTCTTGGTCTTAAATATCCATTTGCAACCAATAGGTTTCACACCTTTAGGCAATGGTACAAGGTCCCAAACATCATTGTCCTTCATGGACTTTATCTCTTCATTCATGGCATCAATC
>JAOTAY010000189.1:33344063-33357858 GCA_025629805.1 Erythroxylum baracoense
TATGCATGAGCAAGAAAATGCATTTCCTTAATCTCTCTTTGAGCTCATATGTACTGAAATTTCGGGTCCTAACCCTTCATAAGAGTACGGGATGTTACAGATACTGACATCCATGTCTTGTCAGGAACACTGAGCATATTAATTACATAAAATATGAGGATCACAAACGTCACAATCATTATCTTTAATCAACTAATTGAAAAGTAATGCATGTTACAATTATTATGTATTTTCTTCCGATATTTTCAATTTTTCTTGATTTATTTTAGTCCATTTTGTCCACATCTTTGTAGATACTTTTGCTTATGAAAGTAATTAACACGGCAATACATGAAAAAATCTTTTTGTTTTTAAGTCTTCTTTCTCCAGCCAGTCCATGTCTTTATGAACCCCTTACCCTACCATTTATAACCGAAATGATGAAGACGATTAGTTCTTATCAAAAAACCCTTTTTTTATTAGGAGATCACTCACATCAAAATAATATTTTGTTTTATTCTATATATAAACTCTTATCCTACTGTTTACTTATTTTTCCAAGTCTTCTTTCCATAGTCAATGTATGTCTTTATGAACCCCTTACCCTACCATTTACTATAGAAGTGATGAACACGATAAGTCCTTATCGTAATGATATAATTGCCTTCTTGACTTTATGATTTCTTGAAAACTTTCTTAACACATAATTTTTCAGAAAAAAGAGCTTCAACCTAAAGAATGGTTATAAGCCTTTTAACATTTATAAAGTACCAACCTTAAATTTTGGAAAGGTATTAAAAATATTTTTATGAGTTTATTTACATTAATTAATGTTTGATTGATTTAAATTATTTAATTATAGAACAAAATAAGCGAAGATAATAGTAATTATTGGAAATTAATAAAAATTTAATTCATATGAAATTTAAGATGCTCATGCTATTAATAGGTTACATAAAAGTTTATCCAGATCTTTTGAAAAATGTTGCGGTCGATTTAGATAACACGTCCTGAGTGCATTGACCCTGTAATACAATTAAGCAATACCTCTATCGAATCTCAGCAATTTTTCCCCCATCTGGAATTTTGTAACAATCACAACATTCTTTCTCTTCACAATTCATGGTTAAACATACTGATTGAAATGTCACAAATGGATTGATACAACCATTATCTGCTTTTTCCAACTCTTCTTTCTTTCTATTAGTCTCTGTCTTTGTGGAAAATTTTGCCTTTCTTTGTTCGTTCTCTTTCTCTCTGTTAGTCCATGTCTTTGGGACAAAATTGAAAGGTCACATATCGGGTTGCCGGAAATGAGTTAAGCTGGTATTTATACCTAATATTATCCCTAATAAATTTCTAATGATAGAATAATAAATATTATATTTATATTTTTAAAAAAGAATTAATGTTACAAATTTTTTATTTAATTTTAGATGGATGAAGTCTTTAACAAAAGCTATAAAAGGTGATCATTTACAGTATATAAAGCTATTCTAGAATTCATTCATAGATTTAGTAGAAATGAGAGCAGTCTATGTAACGTTTTATTTATGTTTTTAATGGTCCCGTTTCTTGAAAAAAGAACGGCTACTTGTGATTTATGAATTTATGATGGATGGGATACGTACTCTAGATCAGGGAGCATACATTTTTTATTTTACTCTTTCAACGGCCCAGATTAGTTCCGGTGTCAATTTGTTTGGGGAGTTGAATCCTGGGAAAGAAAAGCAAAAGAAAAGATAAAAAAACTATTTTTTATAAAAAAAGTGAAATGGAAAAGAAAAGAAGGGCGATTTCACTGATTTGCCTTTGGGAAATGATTAAAAATAAAGAGAAGATTGAATTGGCCGCCTCTACTTTTTGTCAGGTAACGTAAAGCAAGCAACCGTTCCATATATATATATATATATATATATATATATATATATATATTTGTGTGCGTATTAAAAAGGAGCAAAGTGCAAATTTATATTTTAATATTTTAAATTATTTTAGTTTGAAAAATTAAAAGACTAAAAATTTCATATTTATTACGTTTTATTTTAAATTTTAGTCTTAAAGAAAAAAAAAAACAAGTTTCAATCTCAAGAATTGTTATAAACACAAGTTCCCAGTGACCAAGTCTTCTTTCTCTATGTTAGTCCATGGGGAAGAAAATTAAAAATTAGAAATATTTATTTTAATAATTTTTATAACTTATTTTTATTTATTAGTGAATATTAAATGTGACGTTTACTTTTTTGGCTCTCTCACTTGTTTAGTTCCAAAAATGTCTTCATGAGATGGGACCACCACCATAAACCCATTGGATGAGAGTCTCCTATTCCTAAATGTTGAACTCCAACATTAGAGTCTCCTATTCCTATAAAAGGATGGTCGCAGCTCATGATTTATTCAATACGATACTACACTAGAAATCTTCTCTTATAATACAAAAGTAGAAATGGCAAGTATGATAAACTATCAACTGCGTTTAGTAGTAGTGGTAATGATGATGCTGAAATCATTGTTATTACTACTGCATGGCTGTAGCTCTAATGCGTGTTTGGAGGAAGAGAGAGTTGCTCTCTTGCAGCTCAAAGCTTCTTTTAATTGCCCTTATTGTACCTCTCCTTTCAATGGAATTGGAATGCGTACATGGGGGAAAGAGGTTGACTGTTGTAAGTGGGATGGAGTTGGGTGTAACGCCACAACAGGTCGAGTCTACGAGCTCATGCTTGACTATTTTAGATGGGAAGCTGCAGATAATTGGTACTTCAACGCCTCGATGTTTCTTCCATTTCAAGAACTCCGAAGCCTTGATTTAGGAAGCAATCAAATTGTTTGCTGCGTAAACAATAAAGAAGGTTCTGAATGCTTTTACTTTGTTATTAAATCACTCATAAATGCAAATTATGTCTCAAACTTGCGATGTTCAAAACATGCAAGTTTTGAAAGATTGACGAATACAATCAATTTAGAATATCTTGATTTGAGTTATAATGAATTGGGAAACGTCGAAGGTATGGCGAATTTTTCATCATTGAAATATTTAGATATGAGTGAGATTGGATTGAAAGAAATAAGAGGTAAATTTAGGTTCATATATCTTAATTTTAATTATTATGAAAAAGTTATATTTAATCATATATATTCATAATATTAGTCAACTAATAATAAAATAAAATAAAAAATTCAGGAGGTTTATATACATATATATATTTATTTATCATTTCTTTTAGTAAGTTGAAGTATGTAAGTGAAATTTATAGGTATCGAAGAATTACAGAAGCTGAGGAACTTAGAGATCCTTTATTTGGGATTTAATGATTTGAACAACAGCGTATTACCATTGTTACGTGGACTTCACTCTCTTAAAACTTTAGATATTTCTTTCAATCACTTAAAAGGATCAATCAACATGAAAGGTTGGTTGATGTTTTTTTTTAATCATTAAAAGAAATGATATTTGATTTTAATTGTATTAATAACATTTAAGCAAGTTTGTTTGTTTGTTTTTTTGGTTGCTCACAAGAGTTGGTTGGCTTATTCAATATGGAGGAGTTACACATTAGCGGCAACAACATTGACAAGTTTATTGTACCTAAAGGTAATACCCGAATTTTATTTAATAGCGTAATTATATACTTCAAATAATTTATTCACTTACTTAAAGCATGTATTTTCTTTTTTATTTAAATAAATGTGTTAGTTAAAATTCAAGCAACTCATGAAAAATAAACTTGGTAACAAAATCTATATTTTTCTAATTATTTTTTCACTTCTTTTAGATATTAAAGGTAAAAGCAATATAAGCATCCTTTCGCTAGAAGATATGGGAAGCAACTTTCAGCTGGAATCATTAAAAGCCTTCCCAAACCTTCAGTCCCTTCATTTAGAATACAATAATTTTACAGAAGTATCATTTTTATCAGGTAAGTTAAACAGATATTTTTATTTGAATTAAAATTAGAATTGTCTTTGCACTTATGTTAAATTTTATATAACAATTTTTTTCTTTTCTTCAAAATAGAGCTGAATAATATAAAAGAGTTATACCTGGATGGGTCTTCTTTGGATGTGAACTTTTTACAAAGTCTTGGTGCTCTTCATTCTCTTCAGACTTTAAGCATGGGTTTGATGGATGCTTCACAGAGTAAGTTATACCTAGATAATTCTTACTTTTCCTAATCATCTTCTTTAAATAAAGAATAATAAAATTGTTTATCTAATAATTTATGTGCACCTCGATTCTAAAAGAAATTTAATATTTTATTATCATTGCGTTGAAATTGGTACAAAAGTTACAATCAATAAATCAAAATGCCATGATTTTGTTATTAAAACAATTTTCTTATATCATACATAATTTATTAAAGGTATAATTTGCAAATTCAACATTTCACAAAAAAATCTAAGCCTCTATCGTTATTTCTAGTACTACTTTACACCATAAACTTACTAAAATAGTAATCATTGCACTTCAACATTATTAAAATACTACTTATTATACCATGAAAATAGTAACGAAGATAACCGGAAGAACTTATTTAGAATTAATTTTGTAAAAGGTTAAGGTGAAAATTATGCAAAGTATTTAAAGAAATTATTTTTAAGACATCCCTCTTGAACAATTCCTCTATTATAATAACATTGCGAACTAATTAGCAAAGAACATCTGTATCCTGTTTTCACCAAATAAAGAAGACAAAAGAGAAAATATAATAGACTTTATTCATGTACACGACGAATGCTTCACAAAGTAAGTTGTAAAGCTTATTATTTCCTTTTTCACTAATTTGTTAGAGTAATATTTATTAAATCTAATAATAGTTTTTTTTATAATTGTAGGCTTATCTAATATCAATAGCTTACTACAGTACATTGCAAATATGACTTCGCTTGAGACTTTATCGTTGTCACTTTCTAAGCTCACTGGCAGCATTCAAGGTTAGTTAATTTCCTTGCTAATAAAATTTGAAGTCTCTGATGGTTGTCTATCTCTCTAATCTCCTTCTCTTTAATATACATTTAGGCTTATGCTACTTCACAAATCTTCGGATGCTCTATCTTTCTGACAATAATCTGAGTGGTAATTTGCCCCATTGTTTGGTGAATTTGATACTTCTTCAAAAACTAGATCTCTCCAATAATCACTTTACGGGAAAAATATCTCAATCTCCATTGAAATTCCTCACGTCTATCACATCCTTAAGATTGAGTGACAATCAGTTTGAAATTCCAAGTTCACTTTCTCCATTCTTCAACCACTCCAAACTCAAGTACTTTGATGCTTCTGGAAATGAAATATATACAGAAATAGAGGTGGTCAATCGTAATTTGACACCCGAGTTTCAATTGGAGAGACTTTTGTTAAGTTCCACTTTTGGAGGAGGATCATTTCCTGAATTTTTGTACCATCAACATGATTTGCTAGACCTCGACATTTCTGGCATTCCAATGATAGAATTGGGCTTTCTAAGTTGGTTACTAGAAAACAATACAAAATTGGAAATCCTTCATCTCTCCAATTGTTCTCTTTTGGGATCTTTGGGTTTTCCAACACGTAATCCTAATGCAACTTTAAGCCATTTGGACATCTCCAGAAATCATCTTTACGGTCGCATTCCAAATGAGATGTGTGCATATTTTCCAAGGTTAGAGTGGTTAGATCTATCGGAAAACAAGTTTACTGGAAGCATTCCAAAAAATTTGTCTAATTGTTCTTTCTTAATGGCATTTGTCGTGCGTGATAACAAATTATTTGACAAAGTTCCGAAGTGGATTGGAACAATGGATTCTCTTCGTCTGCTGGATCTTTCAAAAAACATGCTTTTTGGAATCATACCTACAAATTTGGGAACTTCACCGTTGCGACAAATTTATTTATCCAAAAATAGATTGGAAGGACCTTTTCCCAATTTAATTTCCAATATTTTGGAAGTTTTGGATCTCAGTCATAATTGTTTAATTGGTACAGTTCCAAAGCGGATTGAAAAGTTGTTTAGGTTAAGGTATCTTTTCGTAAGTCATAATAATTTTACAGGAGAGATCCCAATTAATTTGTGGAAGATGACAAATGAGTTAAAGATAGTTGATCTTTCACATAATAAGCTCTCCGGATTCTCTGCCAATTACTCGTATAAGCATAACAATTACTCGTATAACAAAGGAACTTTTGAAGACTTCATATTTATGGGGGACGTAAACTTGGTTTATTTTGGAGAGTTTGAATTTGTAGTGAAGGGAAACATTCTTGGTTACAAAATGAAACAAATACTTTTCATGGATTTCGTTGGATTGGATCTCTCCAACAACAATTTGGAAGGTCAAATTCCTCATGAATTTGGAAATATTCAAGGCATCATCCTTTTGAACCTATCACATAATAGTTTATTCGGACCTATTCCTTCCTCGTTCTCAAACATGTCTAAAATTGAGACTTTAGATCTTTCTTGCAACAAATTGAGTGGAACAATTCCTCGTCAGCTTACAGAGCTAAACTTCTTGGAAGTTTTTAATGTGTCTTACAATAACCTTTCTGGAAAGACACCCAATAGGGTTGCTCAATTTGCCACATTTGATGAGAGGAGTTACCAAGGGAATCCTTTTCTTTGCGGATTACCACTATCGAAGAATTGCAATTCAAAAACACCCACACCACCATCTTCAAACGATGATGAAGTTGATGACGGGCTTGTCGACATGAATGTCTTTTGTATAAGTTTTTTTGTGACTTTTACTATTACATTAGTCACAATGTTTGCAATTTTGTACATAAACCCATATTGGCGAAAAGCATGGTTCTACTTCATCAAGAAGACTATGGACAGTTGCTACTACCTTTTTGTCGATAATTTTTCTTTTATATCAAAATTAGGGATAAGATAATTTCTGGATGTAATACGTTATCTTTAGGGCACTTTTTGCTCATGTATCGATTTACAATAATAATCAGTGTTGTTCATGAGTTATGTTACTGTCTATAATACCAATTTTTATTTTTATTTAAATTTGTTAACTAGAGTTGATAATTGTGTAAATTTGTTATACTCAAATTATAAAAGATGTTATTAGTCATTCTACTGAAATTCTCTAAGTATTAAAAGTAAACAATGTGAAACCAATGCATAGAATAGGAATAATAGAAAAAAATAGGAATTTGGAACGTGATATTAAATATGTACTTCATTTTTCTTCTAAAAAAGAATACTAATAAATATAATAATAATAAATGTGGCTAAAACGAAAAATATTATTTTGTATGATATCAAACTAAAATTGAATTGAAGTATTAAACTTAAGTCCCGTATTTTTCTATGTGATTATTAGAATGAAGTATATATTTATTAAAAGGAACCCAAATTTTTATATATGATTATTATAATTACATATTTATAATGAAAAATCATTTTCTAAAAGCTGTTACATTTACTCAAAATTATTGACAACCAATTTGATGAATAATTTATATTATAATTTTTCAAATTTAAAATAATTCAATAATTTCAATTTTAAATATGAAATTCCGCATGCATATCTCTCTATTTATGTTGAAATTGCTGAAGTAGTTTTGACAAATTCCAATAGAGATATACAGTAATGCATATACACACATCACTTTGTACGGGAAATTTTGAGGAAGAAAATCCAGAGCTTCAATCCAACAATCACGATCACTTTTAAAAAGATGAAAACTGTAAGATGACTTAATTATGTTTAATCCAATACATAGATTCTAGAAGCAATATCCTTAACTAACTAGTCAAATCCTTCAAGCAATCCTGAACCGGTGTATGCACTACAACCAACAATTTTCTAGTGACGGGTTTTATCCAAAATTTCCATCCTCAACACCGGCATAAGTAGAAAGAAATCATTTCAACATATTATATAAGGACGTTAGTCGCCACAAAATCATCACTCCCGATCGAAAAGGAAAAGATCGATGTGCATTTGATGTTCACACAGATGTTCATCAACAGTATATTGATGTGAAGAAAGAATAGCTTAAACATTATGACAAACAGGATAGTGATTGTGAAGCCATAATAGTAACTTTGATTCTAATCCAGAATGGATTATGACAACATCCCTGGGGTTAAGTCCATACTTTGACAAAACAGTACTCACTACTCACGTATCGACTACCTGTTGAAGGATTCGTTTACCCTTTCCTTTTTTTTTTCAAGAGAGTAATTCAAGTTAGGCTTGGCAAATTACAAATTAGTCTGACTTGATCTAACACAAAGTTAACGAGTCTAACTTGTGGACTTAGATTGTCCGGTTTGGCTTGATCAAATTTGGCAAGTCTAACCGGGAGCTCAAAATCGTTAATAAAAATGAATATAAAATAATGTTTTTTAATTATTAAAATTTTGAAAATTAGGTCATACTGGAATCTATAGGCAAGCCTGATTAAACTAGAGTTGTGGCCATGTGTTATTGGCCTTATCAAACTTCAAATTTTTGGGCTATGAGTTTACGCTCAACTTGAATGGACTCAGTCCAACCTGGTTCGACTTTATTTGGCTCATTGTCATCCTTACTTTAATTATTAGAATTTAGTTTTTTATGAGTTCACTAATTCAAAAGTTTCAAGATTGATTCGCTCAAGCTTTAGGTTTAGGCTTGGCGCAATTATTTTATTTCAAACTTCAAAATGAATTAAATTAGACTTCAAAATCTAATCAAATTAAGTTGTTTTTTTTGTGTTATCTTTAAGTGGTCTAAATTTATTATCGGAGGAGTGTCGTTATCTACTTGTACAAAACAATATGTAACTCTGATCTTGTTACGACTATATTAAGATTATACATATCTTTATGTAGGTGCTATTCGTACAATCTTAACATTATACGGGGAAATATAAATTATGTATATTTATTTTTGATATATTATTTTGTAAAGATTGAAATTAATTGTAACCCACCCATTTTTATGATTCAAACCACCCTTATCTAAATAAAGAATTAATCTTAAATTAATATCCAAAATTACTCACACATATATAGAAAAAGTAAATTAAAAACCTAATCAAATTAAGTTGAACTCAAGTTTAATTACCGAGTCTAATTGAGAGATTTCTTCTCACATTAGTAATTTGTAAGATGGTAAATAGCAGGTAGGGATGACAATAAATTTTGTCCCACATTTTTTAATTAAAATTATATTTATAATCTTTTATTTATATTCATCCTAAATTATTTGAAGATGTAATCAAATTAGCTTTAAGTTGATCTTACTCGACTTTATATTTTTGTTTAGGCTCAATATGAAATACAATCAAGTTTATATTATTTGGTTCGAATTTAACTCAAATTATTTTAAATTTGATGGAATTAATTCCAAATCAAGTTTAATCATCATTATTTTGAGATATAATTGAACTAGCTTCAAATAGGTCTTGTTTGAACCAATCCTTTTTGTCCAGGCTTGACCTAAAGCATAATTAGCTATAAGTTATTTGCCCTCGAGGGCTGTGGCAGGATGGTTGAGAGCGGGACTTGGCGTGCGCTAGGTCGAGTTGCTACAGTTCTCGTAAGAGCCTGGAACAGCCAGGGGTTTTATCTGCTAGGAATGTTGCTCGTTGGGCCCTCCCGTTCAATATGTTGCCCGCTGGCGCCCTTATTGCACGCAAGGTGTTACTCGCTGGCCCCTAAAAGGAGTTTCCTTTGTACTCCAAAAAAAAAAGGTATAAGTTATTTGACTAAAACCTAATTCAAATTATTTTTATATTTAAATTAATTATTTGAGTTAAGTATTAATAAAATAATCTACACGTAATTGTATTTTAGAGTACGAATAAAAAGGATTAAGTTGAGTAAGATTAACTTGTAGCTAATTCAATCATATTTTAAAATAATAACTCAAGCCAATGAATAAAATTTTGAGTTAATCAAATTTTAAAAAAGTTAATAATGCATTCAATCAAATTAATATTTATAAATTTAAAGCATGTTCGTTTGATTAGGGTTAGCAAAACAACTTAAAGTCAAACAGCAACTAATGGATAAGAATTTGAGTTAATTAAGATTTAATGGAGTTTGATTAACCTTTTCGAAATTCTATTTCAACTTAATTTTTATCTAATTGTTCCAGTATGATCTATATCGATTTGTTAACTCTAATCAAAAGCAAAGATTTTTAACCTTGTAAACGTTAATTTCATCAAATACATTATTAACTTATTAAACAGTTTTAATATTTTTCACCATAACAAGTTTGTGTAAAGTGGCATCAAACCTTCTGTTCTACTTCCCTATATCAATCATGTGGGAATGGAACAAAAGATCTTCCCCTATGTAAACCAGTCCAAATAGAGGGAATCCTCAATTTTTGAGGCAAAATGTTTGATTTGACGATGTGAATATGTGTCTAATCTGGCTTGTCAACCCTCGCAACATATCAAATTTGTCTGTAGAAAAATGGTGAATTACTAAATTTGGATTAAAACTCTTGAGCAATATGGCCAGGGTTTTGGATTACCGGCAGCCCCCATTCTCAATTATGTCGTCTCCTATGATAAATCAAGTTGTTGATTGAAGTATGATTTGCTAACCACAAGTTAGCTTAAGTCAACAAGTGAAACCAAAATCTTAGATACAATCAATCATCTAATTTGTTTATTAAATCATCTTATTAATCTTTCAATTCAAGGTAGTTGGTTGATTTTCTTTTCGATTAATTACTCAACAAACTTTTTTTCTCATAATATGTCATTTATTAGATTTAATATAAATAATGATGATGACAATAACAATAATAATCCAGTTAAAATCTTACTAACTCTTGACTTATTTCTATTTTACTACATTTTGTTTTTTATGAGGCCCAATTTTGACACTTGTAAAGAACTAAAAAAGGAAAAATATGGCCTTTTTTTTACTTTTTTCAAAGACTATAAAATATTATGAATGGGCTTAGAGGAGATACAGTAGTATGCAACTTTACCATTAACTAGTAGATAGGCGATCATAATGAGATAACTTATAATCAGTATTTTTCAAAAACTTATTGAGAAAATATATGAATGTACATAATAATTTGTTAATTTTACGTTTTGAATTATTTAGTAAGTAATCATTTAAAATTTAAATATTCTATTGAATTTAATTGACTAGTAACAAACATTAACACATAACTTACTTACACCAATTAACATGTAGTCCATAAATGAGATTAATGTGTGTATTTTTAGTATTATATTCTTCATTAGTATGTATTAGTTGGATGAAAATAATTTGACTAAAATTTAGCTTTTATGATTGGACATGATCAATGAAACATTGTGAATGATAAGAAGTTATTGAAGGTCAAATAATTTTAAGTTTAATAAAAATATTATGATAAATTTGATTCACATTAAAAAGAATTACAACTCAATTAAATTTTAAAAAAGTTTAATCAAAATAAATACTTTAGAATATACAAATAGTAATTAGATTAAATTGTTATCTAATTTTTATTTATTAATTTATTAAATAATTTAAAAATAATTACACTCCTAGTTCGTCTAAAAGAATCATTCGAATAAATTCATATCCATCTTAGAGGCATAAGAACTGTTTTGTACTTGTACAAGCCCATTGGTAGTTGGAAGTCAGAATAACATCTTCCTAAACCCTTAGAAAGATTTGATGTCATTCCCCTAATCCTAAGATATGACATGGAATTGGTTGCGCTATCCTGTCTTTTGATCGATACATAATTAAGTAGGCCAGTCACATACGTTATAAGTGTGAGAGTAATCCTAGTCCCGTCAAACCAAATATTGTATAACCTAGTCAAATAAAGGTAAGGCTAAGATGACGCCTCGATGCTTATGCCCCGACAATCGGACCTTGGAGGTCTCAATATGAAATTATTTCAAATGAAACCTAAAATCCATTATAAAAAAGTTATAATCGCATGAATATTTTAAAAACATTTGCAAGTGATTCTCACATAATTTGACACTGTGTATCGATTCTTGTGCAATAATTGATTTATACTACACAAACATCCCTGTCCAAAGCGTCATTTGTGAAGTTTAATAATGTTTAGTGAGTGTTGGGTACTTGGGTTAGAGGACAAACTACAAAGGGAGGGGCCATTAAACAAGTAATCCATAGTGGATGTCACGTGATTATTCCGTGCATTACACTGTTCTTGCGTCACTCTGCTTTATATGAAAATGATCGCAGCTTCCATCCTTGTCGGTTTTTCTCCTTTCATTCTTTAATGCTTTGCTTTCTGGACGATTAGTTCCATTTTAGTAATAGTCCAAGTCCTAATTAGTCATTATATAGTTATACCTATGATATATTTTTAATTTTATTGTTATAAAATACTCATTTCATTACATTTTATTAATTTTCTAT
This sequence comes from Erythroxylum baracoense, assembly GCA_025629805.1. NCBI lineage: Eukaryota > Viridiplantae > Streptophyta > Magnoliopsida > Malpighiales > Erythroxylaceae > Erythroxylum > Erythroxylum baracoense. The sequence continues at coordinate 33,356,387 of JAOTAY010000189.1, forward strand.
TTATATTTTAAAATTATATCATACGAAAATTTTTAAATTATAATATAATACTATTTTAGAGATATAAATAAATAAAAATTTTAAAAAACATGACAAAATAACTTATATTATAATTAAATAATTTATAAAGAAGTAAACAATAAATTATAAAATATTGATATTATCATATTTTTTTAATTTTATTGTTATAAAATACTCCTTTCATCATATTTTATTAAATTTCTATTTATCTTTTAAAATGATATAATACTAAATATTTTAAATTCTAATATACTACCGTTTTAGAAATATAAATAAATAAAAAGTTAAAGAAATATGGAATAAGAACTTTTATGATAAGAAAATAAATTTATAAAAATTAAATTATAAAAATAAAAATAAAAACTCAAAACTCAATAAAATTCACTGTAATTAACCCTAATTTATACATAAAAAGCTCAAATTTTGCCAATTCAAAATTTTAGGTAAAATATAATTCAACAAATCTAATATTAAGTTACCAATTTTTAAATTATTGGTCATATAATTGAATTATTGCAATTTTTGATAATTTTCATTCAAAGGGTCTTCAACCATAACTTATACTAATATAAACTAAAAAATTAACAATGTCATTTAAAAGTAAATATGCTAACTTAGTAAATAATTATATAGTGGGATTTGAATTTGTCACATATTCAAAGACAAATTAAATCACTAATTAGTAGAGCTGTAAAAGGTGTCCCCCTTCTCATACCCCTAAATCCACAAGTGCCAGCGGAAGATCAAGAGTTCACCCGACCCACCCATACATTGGTAACAGTCACAATAGTATTGTTGAAACTTGCTTGAACATAAAAAACTCCTTTTGGTATTTTATGTAGATTCTTACGTGAACCCATATATATGTTTATTCCAGCGTGAATCTATTTTTATTTTTTTGTAAAGATTTTGTCATATTTTATCATCTCATAAATATAAATTAGGGATCTACGAATATATGCATTTCATCTCATGTCAATGTACCTCTTTGATTTTATACATGGGACCTTTTAGAGAGCTCCATTTAGAAAAATTATCCTTACCTTTGTTTATGTCCCAGTTGTTTAGTATATACTAAACTTATGATTTTATTTAATGGGAATCAAAGGAGAAAAGGTCAAAATGCTTGCATTGTCACATCGGCCGAGAATGTTTGGAATTAGTATTCTATATAAAGGGAAGCCCTAATTTTAGATTTGCAAGATCGTGTTACTATTCTAAAAGACATCGAATAGAGAGGATAAACCAAATCTTCTAATGTATACAATATAATAAGATGTCCAATTAAACAAAGGAAAAAAAAAAGAAACATAATTCCAAGTGGTCTAAAGTTGTTAATCTAAAAAGATTGTACAGACAGAGAGTGACCTGTCCTAACCAACGGTATGAATACCGTACCGTGCCGGCCGGTACCGGCCGGTACGGTACTAGTAGCCATCGGTACCGGTGGT
>JAOTAY010000189.1:33378578-33389659 GCA_025629805.1 Erythroxylum baracoense
CTACGGGTAGATCATGGTCCGCCGGGTCGGGCCACATGGTGAACATGGTTGGCCCTCCCGGGCCAAGGCCCGACATGCGACCTATCCATTTTGTCCAAAACGACGCCATTTTGTATTTTTAAAAAATATATTTATATATAAATGAGCCATCCCGACCACGCCAGGCCACGGGCTAGCCAGCCAGGCCCATTGACATCTCTAGTAAGGAATTGAGAGGCGATAAGAAAGAAAAGAGGATGGTAGGGCAAAGGCTGTGGATAAAAGAGTAAAAAATAAACGTGATTAAAACTTAGATTGGAATAAAAACTCGATACTCACCCCCTTTAGTGGATTTAGTAGATTCTCAAATCTATTCTCTTAGAATTGAAAACTTCAAAGCAAACACTATTTTTTATAATCATTCCATTCTTTTATTTCTAAACCCTCAAACCAAACGCCCCCTAAAAATCTTAGGAGATGCAAGGAGTATGATTCCAAAATATTTGCATCATTTGTAGGAAAAAATGGTCATCAATTACCATCTTTAGGAGACAAAACGTGACTAAAGTGAAAGTCTTAGGTTTTAGAAACTCATGATTGGCTTCATTTCCACTTCTTCTTAATCCATCTTTAACTTTCTAATTTTGAGGCACCATTGATGTAGTTTGTAATCATGTTCCACCTCTTTAAGCCTCCCTTTTCTTTTCTCAGAAAACTCTTTTTTAGTTTTTTAATTATTTCTTTTTTCCATAAAACATGGAACAGTACAATTGAATAATCAAAGTCAAATTAATTTTAAAAAAACTGATAAAAATTAAGGGTCCTACTACATATAAATTAAGGGTCAATTATATTATTGCAAATAAGATTTTTTATTTTTTAATTCAACAAATCAAGAAATATGAGCACAAAAAGGCACAATAATTCAATGGTGAGAGGTTTTGATAAGGTTATTTTTAATTGAAATTGCATGGAAGCTCCCTTCTATATTTGACTTCGCAAATTACAAGTATTATTTTCAACTTTCAACTCCTTTCACTGTCAAAAACTTTTCCCATCGTTTTCAAAACCGGATCGAAAGTTAAATAGATAAGATAAAAGGTTTAAAGGTTAAAAATTTTAAGCGGTATTAGACCGTCATAAAATCAGTTTAAAATGAAATAAAATTAAAAGATTTAAAAAATGACTGAACAAAAATATCCTTACCTTAATATATTTATTTTGATTTATAAAAACTAATTAGTTTATAAAAATTTGCTAATTGATTAATAAACTGATCGTTTTTAATAATAAAGAATTTTTAACTAAATCAAATTAAAAAATTAAAAATCGAATTGAAAAGTTAGTCGATTCAAGATTTTTACTGTTCAACCGACTGAAGTAGTTCAGTTTTTAAAAATTAAAACATTGACTTTTGCTTAGAATATATAAATATTTATTTAAGTGAGTGGTTGGCTTTCTTTTTCCAACCATTTTCTTTTTCAATGAATTCACATTGCACGTGATCTTAAAATAGTGGTTGAACTCATTGAAGAAACAAAAAAAGTAGTTAAAATCTTGAAAATGAAATACGTATTTTAAATTATATTGTAAATTTAAAGGGTTTTAAAGGGCAAATTATATTTTAAATTGAAAAGTTTCCTAATTTTATTATGACTCAAAATTATACGTTAAATATTTATTGATTTTTTTATAAATTTAATTAGTATTATAAGATTACGTAAATTTTTAATTTGAAATATAATTTACCGTTAATTAAATCTACCTTTTATGTAAACTACTAAGGAAACTGAGCTTGGAAGGACGATATATAATATTCATCATTAAATTATTTATTTGAAACACTTTATTCTCCCATTATTAATAATAAAAAAGATATAGTGTTGTCTTTTTTCTTATATTGGTATTAAGTTTTTATCTCACATTGCTATTAATAAAATAAATAAATATTGAATTAGTGATTTAATTAAGCTAACTTCTAATTTTAAATTTTAAATTATTAAATAATTTATTATAACATTTTATTCATGTTAATAATAAAAAAGGGTAAATCTGAGTTTGGCCTTTATATTATATTGGTCTAAGCTTTTATTTATTTATTTTAGAATGTGAAATACTATTCATTAAAAAAAGATTTAAACCCTTTTTTCTTTATTCCAAAGATAATTTTTTTGAAGGAATCCAATGAAACTTCAAATAATGACCCATCTGTGTGGTGAAAGCTTTTGGGGCTGATGCTTGGAGCATTTTCGAGTGTTTGTACAATTTTCCATGATCACAAGCATCATAAAACACCACCAAATACAAAGAAAACCGCCATGGAAAACGTTTCTCTTCCTCCAGTACCATTAACACATTTTTCCACTCTTTACCATTCCATCTCTGTCAAATCAAGAGACTTCAAAGAAACCATAATACATTGTCGATGGAACACAACATTATCGTACACTTAATTTTCCCAGCAAACATATATTTAGGTACAGTCATTGTCTTTCTATCTACTCAAACATCATATCTATGCTGTCAGCAGAAGCAAATTTGAATAGCAGAGAGTTACAGTACTGATTATAAACAGGTAAAGATAAATTCTGTCAAGCTATGATTCTTCATCTTCTTAGTACACACAAACAAGTTACAAGATCTTTATCAACAACTCTCAGAACCCAAAAGAAAAGGAGCTACACTACTCATCAAACTGCTCCAATTGTGTCAAGTGAAAGAAGAAAAGATAAAATAAACAAGAAAAAGAAGGATCACCTTAGCTCCAAAAATGTACTTTTTTTCTTTCTGATTAATGTTCATGGTGATTTCCAACTTTGTAAGCCAATGTCATTGTGTCTTCTTGACGGACCAGAAGTTGGTATAGGAAAATGTCTAGGTAAGAAATTCAAGTAGTGACCTTTGTACGTCTCAGACCTGGGCTTGAAATGGAAAACGTTGGTGGTTCTTGAGCTGTGACTATAATCGATGAAGAAAATGAACCACAGGAAGAGCCATAGAAGTAGAATTATCAGAGATCTTCTACTGTGAGGAAGAATCATCATGCTGGAACTATATAGAGATGGAGAATGGCAAAAAACAGGAAATGGGGTGGCTTCTTCTTCTTTGAGGATCCACTGGTATGATCAAGAAGATGAGAGCAGGTAACACGAGAAATTGAACATAGAAAAGAGCTGATGGTTTTGTGTTAATCTGGTTTCTTTCTCTTTTTGTATCTTTTGATGTTTGCGTGAAACGAGAAAGAGAAGAGCAGAGAATAAAGAGGAGCTTTTAAAAGAAACCAGAGATTCTTCTACAAGTAGTAGTAGGAAATGTATGTAGTAGTAATGTCTGAAGCAGAAAGTTGACAGTAGAAAAGTTTGAGAAACAAAAGCCTCTGAACAAGTTTTTATGGGAAGCGATTATTATTAAAAGGAAAAGTGAAAAAAATATAAAGGGCATGTCTCTTTTTTTATCAATTTTTAAATTAAAAAAAAAAGACAAGTTATGAAGATTTCTGTAATGGAGGTCATATTTTCTTATGGTTAGGTTAGTTTTTGGTCCCCACTTGTTATTTATTATGGCTGACTATAAGCAAATGGGACTGTTCTTTCAGGCCTCCATAACAGGAAAGCTCTTCCCTTTTGCCTTCCCTTTCCCACTTTTTAAGGGTTTTGGTTCAATATCATAAGATGTGTTTGTATGATTACTTGAAAAGCTGAGTTGAACCAAATTGCTTTACTTCTTATCCAACCTAATTCAGTCTAAATTATGCACACACACAAAACACTATCTAGTAGCATTTGAGTTATTAAGTTATAGTTTACTTGTTAATCCTCAAATCTAATGACTACTTAAATTAAGTTCATCATTTTAGTTTATCACATTCTTGAGTATGATTACTAATGAGTTAGATCATAAGGTTTGAGTCAAAATTTAAAAAAGATTTGAGTTTAATCAAATATATTTTAAGTTGTGTTAGTTTATTTTTTATAATTAGCTATACTAAAATTTTATAACATTTGAGTTTGACCAAATTTTGAACACTTGAACTTTAGCTTGAATCGAATATAGCTTAATCCAAAAGACGAGTTATGTGACTCTTCGACTTTGTAAATATAATTTTTGAGCTTTCTATGAAAAATAAATTGGTAAGTATATATATTCAAAATGTATATATTTTTAATGTTAATTTTTACATTATCATCTCGATCATATTAAAAAATATTTTTTAAAAATTAAATTCATTTTATTAAACCTTTTTAAAATTAATTAATTTAATTAAGAATTTTAAAAAGTTAAATAAAACAAGTTTTATAATTTTATAACTGATTATACTGAAAGTTAAAATAAGATAAAAGTTACATAAAATTAGCTGATATTTGCTTTTCAATATGAATCAATCCAAGTATGAGTCTTCATATAGCAGTATAGTACAGCATACAAACAGTCTTAACATTAATTTCTCTGGATCTTTTGCCCATTCTCCTGAATCAAAGGGACTTGAGTGTCAGTGTTCAAGAACAGTCAGCGAACAAGAGATCTCTATACATATTTTCACTCTACACTACACGTACAGCTGACCTCAATCTATCTCTATCTACCATTCCTACTGTTCCTAGGAGTTACTGTTCGTCTTCTTTTTTGCGGGGACCTTGCCCAAAGACACGAGGAATAGGTTCAGAGGGTTGTGTTAATGGGTCATGTCATAGATTACAACTTGTACATCGTCCATGTCTCATAGTACATCATATGATGTGAGAGTACATGAAAAGAAAGAAAAGGGTTGTTCGATTATAAAGGGAAGGGATAGGACACAAGATTGATGTTTTCTTTTATACATATATACATTAGTTATCTCAATTTTATGGTATTAATCTTAAGCCTTTAAAATCTTACCTTAAGAGTTTTATAGAAGATAAATTTAGAACCATAAGATCTTTCAAATTTTTAGATAATTTGTACACTTCTACACATAAAATTGATACAACACAAGATTGATGTTTCTATATTATATACAGGCTAATATACTTGTAGAAAGTGTATTGGTAATGAGTTGTGTCGGATTCGGATTAGATAATTTTATCGAGTTTGGATTAGATTTATTTTCCAAATTCCAACTCAATTAATTTAGAATAATTTGAACCTAAGCAATTATGTTTAAATCAAATTTGTTTTATCAAATTACTTTATTTATTATAATTAGTCATATTCGATAACATTATATATTAAATCAATCGAATTTAAATAATAAGTTGTACGAAAGCATCTAATTTTGGGGATGGACTAAATAATTGATACTTGTCAAAACGAATACATAATGAATGTATCATAAACCTATAAATGTATTAATTGGTTTTGTTAAAATAAAATGAATTAGAGTAATTTTGAGAGTAATAACTTTTTGATTAGTAATAAATATTTAATTTACTAATTATCAATGCCTTTCTTGTCTGAAGGTTTCTCATCTTTTTTAAAACTATTTAAATACTAAAGCAAAAAAACCAATACCAAGATTTTAAATAAGAATTACAGATTAAATAATGATTATGACTATTACTACATTTTAAAACCTTGATTACTGCATCCAAAAAGCCCTTGTTTTAATTCGATTGAGCTTGAAGTCAACAAATTAGGTTTAGGATGAATGAATCGAACTTTAGGCTGGACTCAAATTTGGAAGACAAATCTAAAACTCAACTTGAACGGCATTCCCTCCACTTAAAAATGACGCTTATGCCTAAGTTCAAACCCACAACTCGACCTTAATTTACCTTCTAACCATGCTTCAAGCCTGAACTTAGATGTGTGATTCAGGCTTAATCGAGTTTTGAGTCAAATCTAGATTGTGTTATAGGAGGATCGAATTCTCGGGTCTAACTGAGACTATATCTGTTGTCATTCCTACACTAAATTACGGTGGGTTGACCATTTTACTAAATCAACTCAAAGAGGATTAAGTTCAAATCTTATAGGTACTAGGTAGTCTAATTAACGAATTAAATTGGTTGGAAACAAATAATAGTTTAATTGGGAATACAATATGATTAATAATAAACTACACAGAGAAAAGAGAATCGGTCTTGTGAAGAAGGACGGATAAAAGTCTTCGACAAGAAGCAAGAGCTTTAGCTTCAAGGCAAAGAGAACTTGGTCTAGTAAGCCCTCTTGTGTCTCCTAGGGTACACAACCTAAACCTAAAAGCTAAAATTTATTAAAAACATTGGTCCACTAGCTTCTAGGTTTCATGATCTTTAACTTCCAACATGTAACATGTTGTATGTCTCATTCAATGAAACTTCTTTGTTGTATAGACCGATGTTGATACTGCATTTACGTATATGTTAGTTTTAAACTTCTATCATGGTAAAACCTTTGATAAGTCGACTTCAACTACAGCGGAAACAAACTAGAAAGTTAATGTATCTGTAGTTCAACGTGATGTGAGATTCGAGGACGACCCTTAGAACTTGTATTATTGGGAATTATTGTATATTACGAATTCATGTAGATAATATTGTAGATAATATTTTGGGATTATTCTTTGTAATCGTAGGATAATATTTCTTAGCTGATCTTTAGGAAGTTGCCAACGGAGAAGGGTTTCTTTTTTTTGTATATATTGACATACTGATAATGAAAGAGGAGGTCGATTCTTTATCTCCATCAACTGCCTGCTATCTTATCATGGTATCAGAGCTAGGCTATAAAATTTTCTTTTAAACAGAAGATCATCAGCCATGTCCGGTGAAATGACAGCAGAAACTTCGGTCCCGAGAAGGACAATTTCACCATACGATATAACTACACTTGATAATCCTGGAATAGTGATTACTCAAGTGCAACTGAAGGGCGAGAATTATGATGAGTGGTCTCGCGCTTTCCGAACAGCTTTGCGAGCAAGGAAGAAATTTGGTTTTATCGACGGAACAATCAAACGTCCTGACGACAAGTCTATAGATCTTGAAGATTGGTGGACCATTAACTCACTTTTAGTCTCTTGGATCCGCAATACCATCGAGCCTACCTTACGTTCGACCATTTCACATGTTGAGGTAGCTCAGGACCTTTGGAATGACATTCGAGAACGGTTCTCGATGGCTAATGGACCACGTGTTCAGCAGCTTCGCGCAGATCTCGCAGACTGCCAACAACGTGGTATGACGATCGTCAGTTACTTTGGCTGTCTAAAGCAGATTTGGGACGAACTGGCTAATTTTGATCAATTACCGGTTTGTCGATGTGGGAAGTGTACCTGTAATCTCACTGCAGTATTAGAACAGAGAAGGGAGGAAGAAAAAGTTCATTTGTTTCTACTGGGTTTGGACGGATCTATGTACGGGACGGTACGCTCAAACATATTGGCTCAGGACCCGTTACCGTCCTTGAACAAGGTTTACTCTCTTCTCATACAAGAGGAGCGAGTAAAAACGATATCTAAAGGGAAGGAGGATGTCACAGACGTGATGGCCATGGCTGTGCAAAGTCGTGGTCGAAGTGAAGACAGAGACAACGACAGAGTGTGTTCTCACTGCAAACGTCCGGGTCACGACGTTGAAAATTGCTTTGCCATCATCGGATATCCTGAGTGGTGGGGAGATCGGCCCCGTAGTAATGAGAAAAATAAAGGACGTGGGAAATCAGCAAGTCGTAGAAACAATGGTAGTGGTCACGGTAAGTCTGGTTTGCGGGCTAATGCTGCTCAAACTCAAGGAGAGAGTTCCTCCTCGAACCCAGATGTAGCTGAGGGATCAATTCCACCTGGATTTAGCAGTGAGCAATGGGGTTTGTTGATACAAGCACTAAAAACTCAGAAGAACAATCATCACGAGAACATGACCGGTAAGCAACTTCCTTGGATTATTGACACTGGAGCGTCGAATCACATGACGGGAAATTTTAGCAACCTGCAGGATGTGCGCAGTATTGCTAGTTGTCCGGTTGGGTTACCGGATGGGAGTCACGCTGAAGCCACTAAGGAGGGCGAAGTCCATATTACCAATGACTTAGTGTTAAAAGACGTTCTTTTTGTGCCCAATCTGACTTGCAATTTGATTTCTGTATCACAACTTATTGACCATTCCAACTGCTTTGTTCAATTCACTAAAACATTATGTGTTATACAGGACCTGACTTCGCAGACGCTGATTGGAGTGGGTGAGAGACGGAATGGACTCTACTACTTCCGGGTTGCACCAAGCATCAAAGCATTGCAGACAAATACCAAAGATTCTCTGGAGTTGTGGCACAACCGCTTAGGTCATCCGTCCTTACGAGTGACCAAGTTAGTCCCGAAAGTAGATAGTAGAAGCAGTAGTGATTTTTTTAATAACAGTTGTGATGTCTGTTTGCGGGCAAAACAAGTTAGAGATAAGTTTCCTATAAGTAAACATCGTGCTAATGGTATTTTTGAGCTGATACATTGCGATTTATGGGGTCCATATCGTTTTCGGTCTTCCTGTGGTGCTTCTTATTTTTTGACAATTGTGGATGATTTTTCACGTAGTGTGTGGATTTTTCTTCTAAGAGATAAAACCGAAGTGTCTCAAACTTTGAAAAAAATTTTCGTCATGGTCGAGCGTCAGTTTCACAAACAAATTAAAACCGTGCGAAGTGATAATGGTACCGAGTTCACCTGTTTGACAAGTTATTTTATTGAGAACGGGATTATGTTTGAGACCTCTTGTGTCGGTACCCCTCAACAAAATGGGCGAGTTGAAAGGAAACACAGACATATTTTGAGTGTAGCCCGTGCTTTACGATTTCATGGATCACTACCGATTGAATTTTGGGGGGAATGTGTATTGACTGCGGGATACCTTATAAATCGCACCCCCTCTTTGGTTTTAAATGGAAAGAGTCCGTATGAAGTTTTGTTTGGATGTTGTCCTGATTATGGTCATATGAGAATTTTTGGGTCATTATGTTTTGCTCATTGCAAGAATGGAGACAAATTCGCTAGTCGGAGTCGTAGATGTGTTTTTATGGGGTATCCCTACGGAAAAAAAGGGTGGAGACTCTATGATTTGGAAAGCAAGGTGTTTTTTGTTTCACGAGATGTTGTATTTGATGAGACACAATTTCCCTTTGCTACTATAACTGAAAATCAATTCAATGACCAACTCAAAGACACTTTAGGCCTTGGGAACGCTGTTCTTGCGTTGGCAGATGAGGAGATAGTACCAGCAAGGGGGGGTGCACATGATGATAATGCAGTAGATAGTGGGGACAGATCCTCATGTCATGATACTGTTGAGGAGACAGTGGCTCTACGGGACAATAACACAGAACCCATTGTGTTAGGTAGGGGGCATCGTCAGCGACAAACTTCAATTCGACTGCGCGACTATGTCACACATACTATCCAGAAAATGAGTCCATCCGTCCACTCATCCACTCCACAGCAGTCAGCAGGTAAACCTTATCCTATAGCACACTTTGTTAACTGTGAAAAATTTTCTTTGCGGCATCGGAAATTTCTTGCAGCCATCACAGCAGACCGAGAACCCAGTTCTTATGCAGAGGCAATCAAAGACGCAGGTTGGCGTGCCGCAATGCAAAATGAAATTCAAGCTTTAGAAAAAAATGAGACTTGGGTGATCGATTATCTTCCAGACGGGAAGAAGGCTCTAGGATGCAAATGGGTGTACAAAATAAAGTATCATTCTAATGGCACAGTCGAGCGACTGAAGGCAAGACTTGTGATATTTGGCAATCGTCAAGTTGCGGGTATTGATTACAATGACACTTTTGCCCCTGTTGCAAAGATGGTCACAGTTCGGCTTTTTCTAGCGGTTGCGGCCGCTAAGCAATGGGAACTCCATCAAATGGATGTTCACAATGCCTTCCTACACGGAGACCTTCAAGAGGAGGTATATATGAAACTTCCACCGGGTTTTCAGGTGGCCGATTCTAGAAAAGTATGCAAACTTCGGAAGTCTCTGTATGGACTTAAACAGGCTCCGCGGTGCTGGTTTGCAAAATTGTCAACAGCATTGACTACTTACGGCTTCACACAATCTCGTTCTGATTATTCTCTCTTCACTATGCACCAGGCTGGGATGCATCTCAATGTCCTTGTCTATGTGGACGATCTCATCATTTCCGGGAACAATCATGATGCCATCACCAAGTTTAAAGTTTATCTTAGTCGGTGTTTTCATATGAAAGACTTAGGGACACTTAAGTACTTCTTAGGCGTGGAGGTTGCTCGCGCACCCGAGGGAATTTTCTTATGTCAACGCAAATACACTCTTGATATTATTTCTGAAGTTGGTCTGCTAGGGGCTAAGCCGGCTACTATTCCTGTAGAGCAAAATCATCGTTTGGCTTTAGCAACAGGAAAACTTCTCGACGATCCTGAGAAGTATCGACGACTGGTTGGACGCTTGATATATCTCTGCTTCACTCGCCCGGAACTTGCTTATAGTGTTCATGTTCTGTCACAGTTTATGCAACAACCTCGCATCGAGCATTGGGAGACAGCACTTCGAGTAGTGCGATTTTTGAAGGGTAATCCGGGTCAAGGTATTCTTTTGAGTAGCACATGTGATTTACAATTACATGGTTGGTGTGATGCGGATTGGGCGGGTTGTCCACTCACGCGACGATCCCTCACTGGTTGGTTGATATTTTTGGGTAGTTCTCCAATTTCTTGGAAAACGAAAAAACAACATACAGTCTCACGGTCTTCAGCCGAAGCTGAATATAGATCCATGGCCATGACAACATGTGAGTTAAAGTGGTTGAAGGGCGTTCTCACTAGCTTGGGTGTATACCATCCTCAGTCTATGGTCCTTCACTGTGACAGTCAAGCGGCATTACATATCTCACAGAATCCGGTCTTCCATGAGCGAACTAAACATATTGAAGTGGATTGTCATTTTGTTCGTGATGAGATCATCAATGGTAATATTAGTCCTAGCTACATTTCGACAAAAGAGCAACTTGCCGATATTTTTACAAAGGCTCTTGGAAAATCACAGTTTGATTATCTTCTTCGCAAGTTGGGCATTCGAGATCTTCATGCACCAACTTGAGGGGGGGTATTGGGAATTATTGTATATTACGAATTCATGTAGATAATATTGTAGATAATATTTTGGGATTATTCTTTGTAATCG
>JAOTAY010000189.1:33405604-33424782 GCA_025629805.1 Erythroxylum baracoense
TGTATATTTGTTCATATTAACTAAATCAAGATTAAGAACATAAATCTTATTTCTAATGTCCTCAAGAATATGTTTTAGTAGTCAGTATAAAACAACCATTCTCAAGTTGGTCCAGTTAGATACATACAAAATATACTAACACATATTCATATTATGCAAATCTCCAAGTGAATACAATTCAATAATTGTTCAATGAAAAACATCCAAAAACTATACTATTACATTTGCATGGTTAACAGTACATATCTATCAAAGATATACATCACAACATACACATTATTCTTAAATGAAATATTCTATAAGATAGCCATTAATTCATACTCAAAACAAAGAAGGGTTAGTAATGCTTTTATATTTTCCAACAGACCCAATGAAACTAAAATATCCTTAGTGAGAATAGTACATTAAAGCTTAGAAAACAAAATTTATATGCATTTAATCAAATATAAATAATGAGTATTTTGTTTAACTAAATTTAATGATACTAATACTCACTGTAACGAAAAACGTTTACTGATAACTGATAAATAATTTTTCATCTGATAAGACAAAAAGTTTAAATTTTAAAAAATTTGATAGTGTTAGATTATCATAAATTGGTCAAATATTGAATATAATTAAAAATTTTGAATATAATTAAAAGAAATTGTTGTTATTATAAAAAAAATTAAAATTCAATTAAAAAAGAGATTATCAAATAAAAATTTATTAATTAATAAAATTTAATTTATTAATTAATAAATTGATAATTAAAAAGTTAAAAATTAAAAAAATAAATAATTTAAAATTTTTATAATTAGATATATCAACGTTAAACTTTTATACGTTTTTCAAGAAAAATTACGATACGGCCGATTTCACTTTTTTCTTTTTCCTTAAGAGGCAGGGTTATGCTCCAAAAAGCTTAAGGATACACAACACAAAGCGAAATCTGCACCTTCTGACCAGAAAGATATGTGTGGGACACTAAGTGAAAATTTTGTAATGTATTAGGCAAAAATACATAACACGTTCTGTGTCGGGGCTCCTTTTAACTATCATTTCAGCGTGTGACCCTCTCTGTGATTGGTGTCAGGTTTTCGTTGGATTCCCAAAGTTTATTATCCTGCAACATCTTTTCATTCTTGACATTACCCGTGAAAGTTACAGGTACAAGACCTTCAATGGTGTCTGGACATAGAAAAAGTTAATGGTGTAAAGATTTTGGGTCTATTCGATGTAAGATCTCGCACCTAATTGGGTGGATTTCGTTATTGGACCACTGAAAAAGGTCGGCATCCCATTTAGATTTAGTGGGTGTGCAGAAAGTACTGTACTTGTAGGGTCTTGCCTGATCGAAAGGCCTCTGGCTAGGGTAGGGACTCCTACCGTTTAACACAACAGGATGTTTCCCTTCATGTCTTTTTTTCTTTTCCTGAATTTGCAATACCAATTTGGTTCGTTCTCATCACAGATTTGTGTTTTTTGCCTTCCTTCTCCTCAAATAGGTTTCTGAATTATGGACTGAAGGTGATCTTATAGCTTTTTGGAAAGGATAAATGATACATTGCAGATCTGACAGGATAGTCTTCAACTGAAAATTTCACTGCAAAATTTTAAATTTATATATTTTTTCAAATCTATTATCTTGCATGCTCTTGTAAAATAATGTTGGAGGTTGCTATGATATATTCACACTGATGCTTAAATTGATTTTTTTGATAGATGAAGAAAAATAGCATTACAAATTGTTCATCCTTCTTATCAATTAAAAATTTCTTGATTCAACACCTCATAACTTGTGGTATTTAGTTTTGTATTATAGAGACGTTACTCAGATTTTGTAGTTGCGCCCTCACGAAGAAGAGCAAGGAGACTTCTATTGGGCTAAAATTAGTAAAGTAGAAGGACTCTTTGTAAAGTCATACACTCAGTCCCTTGCCGAATTATCAACTCTGATTTGTATTACCAACAATAACATGACTTGAGCGAATCATATTGTTTGAGAAGAAATTGATTATATTAATTAACATAGCTTACTAAATTTGCCAAATTATTTATTTCTAAATTATTAGTTAAATATTAAGTCAAAATCAATGTTTTAAAAATCATGGCAGAAATTAAACCGATGAAATAAGAAATTTAAAGCTTAAAAAGTTCACAGGTTGAATAAAATTGAAGAATTTGAAATAAGATTGAATGAGACTGTCCTTAATTTAAAGTTTAATTAAAAAGTAAGATTGTTAAATGAAAATTAATTGGTTTATTTTAGTTTATAAAAATAGATTAATTTACAAAAATTGACCAATTAATTAATAAACTGATCAATTTTTAATAACAAGGATTATTAAAATAAATCGAACCAACTGAAAAATCAGCCAATTCAAAGTTTTTACGTTTGAACCATTCAAACTAATTTAATATTTTAATCATAATTCAAAATATATAAGATAGGGTTTAGGTTTCCAGGAGGGCCTTAATTGATAGATTGGTCGCGTTAAGGTAACTGAATATCAATCGGAGATTGCTTAATCCTACACACCTCCGCCATCCTCCAAGGCTCTAATTGGTAAACTTAATGATTCTAAATAAGAACAAATACACTATAATCATATGGTTATTAATAGGTATAAAGTATGATATATGATAATTAATACAATGCTTGGGAAAGTTTTACATAGAAGATCATCGAGTAGGTAAGAAAATATACGATCAGATGCTCTCCCATATCAATCCTTGCTTAAGTTGCTAATACTACTATTTTACTAATGGAAGATCCTCACATCTCGAGGATGTTGCTAACGATATGTGATATAAACTCTAAAATAATCACCAAATAGAAGAGTTTTGTTCCATTAGAGCAAACACAATCAAACAAAACTTATAAAAGAATATGAAAAGGGCTGTCAATGGACCAACCAATGTAGGAGAACACTGAGAGATAAGCTTGCGCATATTCATTAGAAATTTCAGATATTCGAAATCTTTCTCTTTGACTATTCACCGAGATCTCAATTTGCATTATTACACTTTAGTTTTCTTAATTTTGTTACTAAATTATAAATGTCATTGTTACTTGTTTGAAACATGTATGAAAATTTTGATATTTTGTGTACCCTTATTGATTTGCATCGGCATTCTTATGCAAGTGTTAGTGGTTTAACCAATAATCAACAAAGAACATAAGCTAAGTTATGATTTTTGTTTTGCAAGTTATTTGTATGCTTCAAATTTCTTTCAAATTTTTTGTTCCAATTATTCTGTTTCAATAATGTTCTATTAAATCTCATTAACATATTTATGTAGAGCCCACAGAAATATATGGATGAGATACTTTGCATGTGTTAGTGGTTTAACCAATAATCAACAAAGAACATAAGCTAAGCTATGATTTTTATTTTACAAGTCATTTGCATGCTTCAAATTCCCTTCAAATCTTCTGTTCCAGTTACTTTGTTCCAATCCTGTTCTATTAAATCTCATTCATACATTTATGTGGAGTCCAAAGAAATATATGGATGGGATGTTTTGCAAATGTTAGTGGTTTAACCAATAATCAGCAAAGAACATAAGCTAAGCTATGATTTTTGTTTTGCAAGTCATTTGCATGCTTCAAATTCCCTTCAAATCTTCTATTACAGTTATTCTGTTCCAATTTTGTTCTATTAAATCTCATCCATATATTTATGTGAAGTTTACATAATAGAAATCATCCATATATTTATGTGAAGTCTACATAAATATATAAATGAGATTTAATAGAATATGATAAAAACACTCTTACTCATCCATATATTTATGTAAAGTCTACATAAATATATAGATGAGATTTAATAGAACATGATAAGAACACTCTTAAAATTGCAAGAGATAGTCATAAATGACAGGACTTGCTCTTCTTGACCAAATCCCATAAACAATGTGATTTTGTGTTGATTATGTTATTGAGATCACATGTAAAATTAATTTATTATATCCTGAACCTTTTTGGTTTAAATGAGAGGATCAAGAGCAGATCGAATTGGGATATGCTTTTAATGACTTGCGACCTTGTGTGCATTAGTGTCTGAAACTCGCTTGTCAGAACAATATGGTACTTCCATATAAAGATTTCATGATTTATATACACATATATAATATGATTCTAAAGACTTAAAATTATGTAACAGGTTCCAGATTTTTTGTTAGTCTATTTCATTTGTTATCAAAAGTGCCAGCAAGTTTTTAGGAGTGAATCATTTTGATTACAATTCTAATTTATTTGTTTTCTACTTTTATAATTTTGACCGTTTGGTAAAAGCTCTAAAGAGCATTGTTTTGTATTTGTAAACCTTGAGATAGTGAAAAAGTAATAAAGTATCCACTCTTTCTCAACCTTTCTTTTTCAGGTGTTTGGTTATCATTTACAGATTCAACGTGTCTCTATTCCCTGACCTGTTACCTTCTTAAATAACTAAGGTGAGAAGCAACATATTTTATACCATATTGTTTCTACAACTTCTACACATCTAGTCTTCGTACAATGTCAAGGAGATGATAGTGAAGCACCTGTTCATTTTGGCCTCTCTTTCAAAGTGTTCTTTCCTTGTCTTTTGAGGTTAGCCCATTGTTCTTTAAGCTTTTATATGATCACTACTTTATTTACGTTGGTAACTAGTTTCAGTATGTACTTTTAAATTATTTTCTGGGAAAATTTTCACGAGTGATGCCTTTCTTCTTTCATGGCTTCTCTCTCCCTATCATTTCCTCTTTTGTTTGTTTGTTTGGGATGGAAAAAGAAGAGAAAGAAAATAACACTCACTAGCTCCATTAGTTATAAGGTACCTTTCACATCTCTGAATAAGACCTTCCATTTCAAGGTGAAACATTTAACCGGTAAGGCTTGATCTCCTTTATAGTTTATACTTCTCTACAATGCACCTTGTGTTTTAAAATGTTTTTTACGATATTAAAAATATTAAAGGAACAATTTGATAAAATTTTTCAATTTTAATGCAAAATGTTTTCAATCTGATTTGTGTATATTTAGTAGTGTTTATATAGAAATACTTATGTGCAATGATTAAAACACTCAACCGATTCAACCATAAAAATCTTAAAGCCGTCTAATCTTTAGCTTTGATTTATTTTAATAACTTTTTTATTAAAAATTAATCGATTTATTAATTAATTTGTAATTTTCGTAAATTAATAAATTCTTATAAACTAAAATAAACCAATTAATTTTTATTTAATAATCTTTTTTAATTAAACTTCTAATTATTCGATAGATAAAGACAATCTCTTTCAATCATATTTCGAATTCTTTAATTTTATTTAATCTTTAGTTGGTTTTATGACGGTCTAATTTTGATTGAACCTTTTGCACCTTAAACCTTAAACCTCTTATCTTATCAGTTTAGCTTTCGATTCAGTTTTTAAAATATTGCTTAATAATCAATTACTTTAAGATTAGATAAGTTTTTACAATATTTTATAACACATCAATCTATTTCAAAAACTTCTAAATTATAAAAAATAATAGAATTTTTCCTTTTAATATTATTGACGTTATGATTTGTGTTTTTTTTATTATTACGTGATTTGACATGTATTAACGTGTAGAACTTCCATGCTTTTTAATAATCAATAAAAAATTTTAAAATCATAAAATATAATACAATTTATATGAACATCAAGCTCATACATAATTTTCTATAAATAAATAAATTTTTAATTTTTTGTCTTCTCTATTATTATAATATATAGACCATACATTGGATTATAAAACCATTGACTTGCATCATATGACAAGAAATTGATAACCAAAAGTTAACAAAAGGTAACATCTTTTATTATTAAAGACTTACTTGCAAACTTAAATTATTATCATATGTCAAACCTTTCAGATACCATTTTTTATGAAAATAAAATTATATAACGCGATTGATCTTAATAACTAAAGTTGTAATCGGAAATTAACGAGTTGCTTTCGAGTTGAACTTTTAAGTATTTAACTTCAATTAAGATCTAAGTTCTCATCTATAGTTGATAAAATCTTTTTGAATAAAATCAATAATGAGAAGTTAAATTAGGCCGATTCAAAGTTAACTAGTCAAAATATATTTGATTATTACTGAACCCAAGTTCTATTAGAATTTTTAATATGAGTAGAGTGTAGAGTCTATTAATAAAAGTTGGGCTTGGGTCAACTATTGTCAAAATAACTAAAGCTAGTCATTTGAATAGTTGACCCTTACCATTTATAAATCCTTTAATATTTTTATGTTTAGTCAATATAGAATACTCTAACACTCCCCCTCAAGTACAACTGAGACTGAACATTCAGTTGTCACTTGAAATAAATGTAGTAGTGACCGGACTGGGCCGGGCCGCTGGAACTAGACATCCAAACGAACAACTGGGAAATTAATAATCCGAACCAAACCTGCTCTAATATCATATTAGAATTTTTAATAAGGGTAGAGTGTAAAGCTCACTAACAAGAATTGAGCTTGGATTAACTATTTCCAAAATGATTAGAACTAGTTATTTAGATAGTTGACTACCTATAAACTCTTTAATATTTTTATGTTTAGTGAATATAGAATACTTTAACAAGTTCGACTTAGATATTCAGGTTTGATAGGACTTGACCTTGGTTCAACGTGAATTTTTTAAAGTTCGGATGAAGGTGTCTAGGTGCCTAAATGCAATTTAACTTGTTGCCATCCTGACTAATAATTCACAATAACTCAAGATTTATAATTTGAAACCTTATTGTGAATATTTAGAAGTTGTTTACTCTAACACTCAAAGATTATTTTATGCTTTACTTTATCTCAATCATGCCACCTTACACAAAACAACACTCATTATAGTCTTAATTAGTAAAATTATTACAAACACTTGGTACAAAAGACTTGTTTTTGCTCTAAACCCCACCTCTTAACCTTTACCACATTGCTAAAAGTTGAATACATGCCATCTAGGTAGGGTTGATAATCAAGTTTAAATTCTCATAGAATGAAATTGATACGTAAAAGCTTGAATTAACTGACTGTCTTAAAACTTGTTCTATTTAAACCTTAAAAATTAATATTAAAAATTGTTCGACAATTCAAATTAAATTCGAGCTAAACAATCCAAATTCGATCATTTTAACTTGAGCTAAATCAAGAAAAATAGAATTAAGTTGGTCTAACCCATTACTATACCTACATCTAATGCCATTAAAAGAACAAAACCAAAAATCATCTAGATTATGCTCCAAGCCTTACCTTTTAACCTTTACTCACAATATTACAAATTGAACGTATGCCTTCCAGGTAAGGTTGATAAACTGATTCAAATCTCATTGACTCGAGTCAAGAAGTAAAATTTCGGATTAAATAGATGTCTCGATCGAGTTAAGTCGAGCTCGAGTTGAATAACATGAGCATGATTAAGTCTTGCCTTGAACCGAAGCCATGATAAAAGAGTCAAATTTGATTAAACTTGTTACTAATCCTACATTAGGAGAATAAAATCAACAATTACCTTTTCAAAATCAAAGGTCGAAAAGAGATTAAAAAAAGTTAGATAGAATTTAATAATTGATATAAGAGTGTTGTGAACGTGTGAAGCTTCCAAGAGATGCATTAAAAAAACACCAAAGTTCCCAATACTCGACATTTGATGGAATGCGAAATACTAACTTCGTCTGAAAGGCACTGGACTGGACCATGATCCGTCTTATCACTTCCCTCGTACACCTCCGTCTTTATCTCTCTAGGTCTCTCTTATGTCCGTGCTGTTTCGTACATTTCTGTATACTCTGTAGTTCCCTACTGTCCTTGCAATTTAATGTGATTTTTCGGTTTGTGTGTTTTTAAGCTTTTGAGAGTTCAGATACTACTCTTGAGATTAGAACCTGATAACAATTTTTGTTTTCGTGACAAGTAAACTGAACCCATCTTAGAGAGTGTTGTTTGTGACTAAACACTTTGTGTGGTTGTTTAAAGCTCTCATCTTTGGTTGAATGGAGGAAAGAAACTTGAGCCTGATAGGTCACAGGAGTGACATCCCGTCTTGTACTAAAATGGTCTCTATCTACCATCAAGTATGGATTACAATAGATTACAATAGATTGATATATAGAATTCTAAAACAACCTTTCCTCACACAAGTACGCCTCTATAGTGATCTCTTAAATGTAACAAGTCATCCTTAAAGTTTTTTCCCTAAGGTCCACCTGCTTAGAACAAAAGATTAAAAAAAAAGAAGACTTTGTTTGAGAGTTTGTCTTGTTCAGTCATCGCGACAACAACATGAAGTTAGCCATTAATTCAAGTAACTGGTTGCTAATTTCATATGGGAATAACATATAGCTTGTTCTGACTTGAACCCTATTTTAATTATCTTAAAATGATATTATTTTATTGAATCAGCTTGAATCAAAGCATCCTTCAAACTCTATTCAATACGATTTATTAACTTCGGACTAGTCGGATTCGTTTTGCAAACCATCAGTACATGACCCAAGAATGGTAAAAGTCACCATTTTCTTTCACTATATTTTAGTTTAGGTACTTCCCTTGTGTATGGTTTACTCTATGGACTTGCATGGCAACAGAAACATCCCAATAACAAGTGAACGTGATCTCATAATACTCAGAAACCAAAAGAAACGGTTGACACAAAAACCAGATAAACCAGAACAGGAAATAGATCCACTAGCCTCATTGTAATCTCTGCATCCGAATCTAATCATTCAAGACTGCAAAATCACATAACATACACTGCATTAGACACGAAGTCCAAGAACATTATAAGGGCTTATTAAGTGAGTACCTTCGAGTAATCGCTTTCTACATCTCTATCACACTCTCTAGGCTCCACAGTTATGTCAACGCGTGTGTGGTTTCTCTATCAATTCTGTACTGTAGTATGTAATAGCTGTTATTGCAGTTTTCATTGTGACTGTAGTTTCATTTCGCAGACTGTCTGGTTGGTTGGTTTTCTACTTTAGGTTGATATTAAAAGTTTCACATTTAACTCTGGGACACAATTTGTTTTGAAGAAACAGAAACAAAGAAGCTTATAATTTATGTCTATTATAGAAAGTCTCAACAAGAATCAGAAGGCTCAAGTGTATGAAACAGATTACAGATTCAGCTGTTACTTCTGTTATTAATACTGTTCTGTCAACTTCACGATTCCAACTTTAAGACTTTTCTGTTCTTGAATTTAGTATTCAGTGTCTTTTCTTTCGTTCATTTCGAGTTTCCCATCTGGGTTTTACGTAATAGGTCACTTCTAGTTGTTTTTGCAGCAAATCACTTGAACCTGCTGTTTGTGTGTTAAGAGTTCAAAGCTTCATGTAGGTTTCCGGAGTGGAGTTCCACTTTTTGCATTCGTTTCTGCTTTGAAATCACTTAAAGTTGCCTAATTTATCCACTAATGGCGCTTAACAAGAAGCTTTTTTTAACTTTTCGTGTTACAGAAAGACAGCTGTTTTATCATTATAAGTCAGGAGAGAGAGCAAAGCAAAACATCATAGGACTAAAGTAGCAGTTTCAGTTGGCTGGTTGTACAAGACAGCAACTAATAGCTTCCTGTTACCGAGATGTTCGCAGCCACTAGTGTTTGAAGCTCGTGCGGTTCTTGCGGAAAATGAAAAGGTTTCTCCTCCCCAAAGAAGAAGACGCCCAGATCTCGAGAGCCTTTTCAATATCTCTGATTTGACATGTGTTACGTTCATTAATTGGGTTCATTTTCGTGTATACCTTTCCTTTGTCCGCCATTTTCTCTTGAAAACCAAACTCAGGGTTCAATACGTGGTACTCAAAAGAGATTTGGTTTCAAAGGACTTAGTTTTATAAGTGCTCAAAAAGTGTTAATATTGACCTTCGAGGGGTTAAACAGTCCAAAATCACAAAAGGGTCGGTCATAGTCTTGGCGTATGTGGGTTGCTTTGCATGGAAACCAAGGTACTCGAAGCTTTGGTCTGCGTTTCTTCCATTAGATTATTACTGTTCTTTCCATAATTTTGGGTCCATTTGTCATTAGAAGCTGGTTCTTAACACTGATTAAGTTTTTGAATAATATACTCAGTGTCAGTCAAGTATCTGGCGGCGAATAGCATTATTTTATTACAGTAGTTAAGAGCCAAACTTGGTCCATTAATTGTGCCTTTGCTGGGCTTATACAGGGAATTTTACTTAGTAGTTGATTTGAAAGGGGGAGTCTAGGATTGGTCTTATGAACTACAAGACATGCTGTGCGTTGATAAGGAAGAAGTGGAAGATGACTTGTTCTTTGATTCTGTTGATTACATGTCATTTGATGGTAAAGAAGAGAAATTGAACTCTAGCAATTTAGATTATGAAATCTGGTGTAAAGAGCCGCAAAGTGTGAAGGAGAGACGACAGAGCTTTTTCTGTGAAATGGGACTTGTTGATTTTGATGCTAGGAGTAGTGACATTCCTGATTTGGATAGGATTACTCGGTGCAGTGGAGCTGTTTCAAGTTCTTCAGCTTCATGTTCAATCAGAGAGGACAGAGATGTGGTTTTTTGTGATAGAGAAGGAAATTCTGAAGCAAGTTCTATGGTTGATGAAATTGATCAACATCAATTTGTTAAACCATTTATGATTAAGCAATGTAAAAATTCTGGATCTTCACCTCCTATGCAAGTATGTGAACAAGGTGAAGTTGAAGACTGTGAAAACTTGAAGGTAGAGAAGAAGAAGAAAATGAAGAGTTGGTGGAGAGACTTAAGGTGGAAGAGGAAGGAAATGGGAGGTACATGTGTGTCAAAGCCTGAGACACCCAAAACAAACATAGTAAAAGTGAAGCAGAACAAGAAGAGTTGGATGGAGTTTACTGGGATCTATAAAGGGCAAGAAATTCAAGCCCACAATAGCTTAATCACGACAATGAAATTTAACCCAGATGGCCAGTTTTTGGCTACAGGTGGTGAAGATGGTGTGGTTTGCATTTGGAACTTAAGATCAGTGGATGTCTATTTGAGTTCTTTACCAGCTGAAGTTGATTGTTCTAGTAAGTTGAAGTATAAGAAATCCAAATTGACCACAAAAAAGATAAACCTTCCATCAGTGATCATTCCTGACAAGGTTTTTCAGATTGAAGAGTCACCACTGCAAAAACTTCATGGCCATACCAGCGATGTATTAGACCTCGCATGGTCCAATACTAATGTTAGTACATCCTTTAAAACCTTTTGAGTTGTTTCTACTATTTCTTTAGCTTTATATGGTTCTTATATGAAGCTGGATTTGGGAACTTCTATTGCAGTATTTTCTTTCATCTTCCATGGATAAAACTGTTCGTTTATGGAAACTGGGTTCAGACCATTGCCTGCATGTCTTTCATCATAGTAATTATGGTAAGTGTATGAAAAGTTGAAAACTCCATCCTCTTTTTTGTTGTTTGATCTCTAATCTTATTTCCAATGGAAAGTAATTGGCTGTAAATCTTTGCCATTGGCTATGTGACCATAAATTCTAAGCTGAAAATTTCTTATCTTCCAATGGCATCAGTGACATGCATTCAATTCAATCCTGTCAATCAAAACTACTTCATCAGTGGTTCAATTGATGGAAAGGTACGAATTTGGGGATTGGACGAGGAGCGAGTTGTCGACTGGGTTGATGTTCAAGATGTCATATCTGCTCTTTGTTACCAGCCTGATGCGAAGGTATGATTCTGGTTCTTGGTTCTTCTCCTCCCCTCGTATCATCAGGTTGTGAGTTGACAATATTCTAACAAATGGTATGGTGTTCTTTAATCATTCCAGGGTTTTGCAGTTGGCTGCTTGACAGGTTCCTGCATCTTCTATGAAGTGTCAGGTACATGGTTATTATGCTCGAGCAGTTCTACCATTTTATTTGAAGCTTTCTGATTCTCCAATTGTATGCCTAATCTTATCTTCTGATGCTATAGGCAGTGAGCTCCAGTTTGAAGCAGAGTTAAATTGTTGCACCAAAAAGAGGACCTCAGGAAACAGGATTACCAGCATTCAGGTTCCTTTTGAGGTCTTGTCAATAGAAAGTTGAGCTTGCCATACACCCCTATGTAGCATTAACGTTTGGTTTTATTCACAGTTTGTAGACGAAATATCTAAAAAGGTTATGATCACTTCTGAAGATTCAAAAGTTCGGATTTTTGATGGACTTGACATTGTTGCTAAATTTAAAGGTATAATCTTTTAGTAACGTTTGTAATGATTTTGGTTTCCATGGTTCACTTGTATAATTCTATACCTTTCCAAGTAGGCTATATTGTTTTTTGGCTTTCGCCTTCCTGATTCTCATCATCCACCCGCGCATGGATCTCTCTTGCTTGGAAACTGGGCATATATATATATATCATTTTGTGAATCCAAACTCATTTCAAGTTTAACTTGCAAGTTTATGAAACTTTTGTGAAACTAATCATTCTCTCTCCATGTGTCTGTCCAATTCACCTCATTATTTATCGGAAGTCAATCTATTTCATTTATACTAATTACTATATGATTTGTATATTATAGGTCTTCCAAAGTCAGGAAGTCAGATGTCAGCTTCATTTACTCCGGCTAGGAGACACATAATCTCGGCTGGGGAGGACTCTCGTGTTTATATCTGGAATTATGGTGACGTGTGTACCCCATCATCCAAACATGTAGTATCTGTGAGGTCCTGTGAACATTTCTATGCAGAAGGTGTGACTATTGCAGTGCCATGGTCAAGCATGGGAAGAGACTTGAGGTCCGCAAGGAGTGATGATAAACTCCATAGCCACATTCAAAGAGAGGAATGTGCTTCGTCCTGGAGACGAGACCCGGACCAATTTTCTCTTGGCAACTGCTTCTTCATGAATGGACATTGCAGGGGGAGTTCTGCAACATGGCCTGAGGAGAAACTTCCCTTCCCTGAAGTAGAAAATGAACATCATCAGAACGTCTACCATAGAAGCCTTGAGGAGCAGCAAGTTCTTCTGTCTGAGGCTTGGGGACTTGTAATTTTGACTGCAGGATCAGATGGAAAGATCAAAGCTTTCCACAATTATGGTCTGCCCATCAAGCTCTAATGAATGAGATCTCGAACCCGAAGACTTATCTCACAAAAAAGACGCACGAAATCGTTCCCTCCCCTTGTGATTTAGTTAAGATCATCCAGGGGCTCAGAATCTTGCAGCTTTAAACATGTACATTCCTATGTCTAATTATTCTGCAATTTTTTCTTATAGTCCTACTAGTTTAGCATACTCAAAATCTCAGAAGTAGAGTCAAGTTTTTTGACATGCCATAGTTTTTCCTTAGTTCTTTTATCTTACTGTAAATGTTGTTGTTCATAAAGAGGAATACAATCATTACTCTTATGTTCTTACTAGTGTCTGATCTTCTGAACTAGATCTTTTGTAAACCTACAAGTGATCAGTTGATATATATATATGCTAAGAAGGGTATGATTCTACAGTGAAAATTGGTTGGTTGATGCTATCTGATAAAAAGTACCTTTAAACTTGGAAGTTTGCAAATGCTATAATAAACATGACCTTGGAGTGAATTATGTTAGGCTAAAGTTGGACTATGACCTCGACCAATACTTGGAATCCTAATTTTGATTGTGTTGCATTCAAATCTAATCTTAAACTAATTTGGGTTTAAGAAAGTTTACAGGTTTAAAAATTGCTAATCAAGAAGTTGATTTATAGTATTTTTGGTAAGTTTATTAAAGTTTTCACCTCTCCTTTCAGTTTTGATCGGATTCTAATACCCAACTCTTATGTAAGATTTCATAATACGAGTACTAGAGTAAGCATCCATTAGCATAATGTCGAGCTGGAATTAGTAGTTGCGATTTAGTTCAGGTCCAGCTTGATCAAAATTTGGTTCAAATTGATTAAGCTTTGAGTTAAGGTTGGACCTTTTTTTCTATTTTCAGGCTTTTTTTTTTATTTTGGTTTTTAATTTGGAGTGCAGGTTTGAGCCTCTTGGCCTAATGCCATCCCTAGTTGGGATGATAAGGGCAGAGACTGGCCTTGACTACAGGTCCGTGAATGATGGCTGACTCTTGGCAAGTTTCTAGTCCCGTTCCACATCAGAAGAAAAGAAGAAGGAAGATTTTGAATTGTGAATTGAGTATTCATGAGAACATCAAGGGTTCACGGAAAAGAAATTGTGATATTTCATATGGGTTTGGCAATTTTGGCTCAATTCAGACTGAAGTTAATAGAGCAAATTGAGGTCATTCGAATGTTGGATCCAACTCGGGTATAGCCTAAGAGTTGATTTAAAACTTGGCGTGAATAGTTTGAACTTTATTATCAAAATGACATCATTTTAGTTTAATTTTTTAAAACAATATTATTTTGAGACAGGTTGAATTTATTTGAGGGCTCGGATCTAACAGGATCGAGCCATTGTCGTTCCCGATCTAATCTCATACCAAAAAAAATATGAAAAGTAAAAACTTATATAAATTTATAGATTTTTTT
This sequence comes from Erythroxylum baracoense, assembly GCA_025629805.1. Taxonomy (NCBI): domain Eukaryota; kingdom Viridiplantae; phylum Streptophyta; class Magnoliopsida; order Malpighiales; family Erythroxylaceae; genus Erythroxylum; species Erythroxylum baracoense. Next base: position 33,420,047 of record JAOTAY010000189.1, read on the forward strand.
CCCTGATCTGTTAACTCTTTTAAATTCAAATTAAAATTGTTGTTACACTCCAAACTTTGCTCTGCAATTTCCAACAAAAATGCTCCAGCCATCACGTTTCCTTGGGAAAATGGCTCTCTTATTAATCTGTTTGTCTTGTTGATTTTTCTTCACAAAGAAGGCAATTCAAACTTGAGTAGTGCAGAGTCTGCATATCAAACTTGAAGAAGATGCAAAGAGTGTTTTAAACTAAAATCATATGTTCTTAAGTAAAAAGGTGAAAAGCAAAAAGAGATCAAAATATGAGCAGTTCTTATTCTCAAATTGGGACCATTAATGGACTGCAATTCTTGGTAAGGTATCATTTAGAAGAATCTTCTCTTTTGCTTTTCCTGGTTTTTCTTGGTTTTGAAGACTGCTACTGCTACTGTCTTTAGACTGTCATATGTCAGGCTTTGTATTTTGCCTAGTTATGTCACAAGAAGAGCATGAAAGAAGTAGCAACTACACACAAAAAATTACCAAACAGTGATCCTTTAGAATCATCACTTGGGCATCCAATCCATTGGCCCTCTCTCTTTTTTTCTGGATGCTGTAGATGCAAGATCGCTAGCCTCAAGTCAGACTCAATATAAAAGGAACATGAGTTCATTTGCTCATATCTTGTTCACCTGGAAGAATTCCTGCAAATTTTCCTGACAGACTTCTTTTGCTAAGGTATGAAAATGCAGAATCTATGTATCATTTCTGTGATGAATGCCTCAGTATGATCTCCTTTTAAGAGAATTGCATTGATTACTTGATATGTTCCGTGAAAATATATTTGTGTGAGCTCACATTTTTTTGTATGGATCTTCTTCAGGAATATCTATGGCATCATCTAGCGGTATGAGCTTCCGCAACTTCCCGTCACGGAAGGCGAAATTGCTTCCTTCAATAACGCATGAAAGGTCAAGCAACGACATAGGTAAGTAAGTTGTTCTATGGCTATATGGCATTAAAGTTCTGATGAAACTATGCAGAAGATTGTGATGCTGAGAAGAATTTAATCATTTGTGAGGTACAGGGAAAACAAAGTAACTTTGAATCTTTTCTTGGCAGATATAAAGGATACTGAGTACTTCCACAATCTGCCACTATACAGAGCTATCTACAATGGTGATTGGGAGGCTACAATAAAGTTCCTGAAAGATCATGAAGATGCATTGACTGCTAGTCTTTCAGCAGATGGAGAAACAGCTCTACATGTCGCGGTTCTCGCCGGGCATGTCGACATTGTAGAGGATTTGGTGAACAGGTTGGAAGCGAAAGACTTAACAATAACGAACATAAATAGTGCCACAGCACTTAACTATGCAGCCATTGGAGGAATTGTAAGGATTGCAGAGGTTTTGGTGAAGAAGAACAAAGACTTACTTTGCATTCCAAACCAGAATGACCTCATCCCAGTTGTTGTAGCCTCACTCTATGGCCAGAAAGACATGGTTCGTTACCTTTATGCAGAGAGTCCAAAAGAAGAGCTCAGTCCTGCAAGAGGCAAGAATGGGGCTATGCTTCTGACAACTTGTATTATTGATGAACAATATGGTATTACACAATAAATCTGATCACATAGTACAATTTGTTTATTGATCAATAAATCATTCCCATGAAGTTTTCCTTGATCTGTTGTTTCTTTCTGGTTCATCGTTTCATGTAGATATTGCTTTGAATCTGCTTCAGCATTATCCAGAACTGACTTTCCATCAAGATAGTGACAGTGATACAGCTCTTGATATGTTGGCTCAGAAACCTTCTGCATTTCTTAGTGGATGCCATCTTTCTGTGTGGAACTATTGGATATATTTGAGTATGAATAACCTTCTCTGCTGATCTTCACTTGAAGCAAGCCAGAATTCAGGCTTGTGTGAGAGCTTTTTCTGAATAAGATTGAATTCCCATGTACTCAATTCCTTTTCTTTTTTAGGTATCCGAGTACCTCAGTCCAATTCCTCTGAGAACTTTCATGAAGACATCGAAAGGCCCCATAGCGGACAAACCAATCAAAGGAGCACCACTAAACAGGGTTCTTTCAAGCATCATTTGTTTTAGAGTGTCAATTATGCAGGTTGCTTACTATCTTTGACTCTGCTAATCACATATTGCAGTATTCAACAAGTTGTTGGTGATGTTCTGGAAAAGCGTGACAGTGTTTGGTAAGTAGTAATGTACTAAATACTTCCTTTCAATATACAATCACCTGGAGTGCTAAAACATGTTGTACTCACACAGTTCCAGCTCTCAAACACATGTATAACCTGAAATTGATGCATAGCCAAGCACATGAACTGCTCTGCTTCATCTGTCAACAACTATCAACTGTACACAAGTCCGAATTCAAAAGAGTTGGCGTGCAGAAAGCCGTATTTGATGCTATTAAGAACGGAATCGTTGAGTTAATCATTGAGATGACTGATCATTACCCTGATATCTTATGGATTGAGGATGATTTCAACCGCGGAATCTTTCTATATGCAACCCTGCAGCGCCAAGAAAAGATCTTCAGCCTTATATATGGGATGGGTGCAAAGAGGCATGCAATGGCAACATCTTGGGATAGGCATCACAACAACATTCTGCATCAAGCTGCATTCTTGGCACCATCCACTCAGCTCGACCGTGTTTCGGGTGCTGCATTACAAATGCAGAGGGAGCTGCAATGGTACAAGGTAAGGTAGATGCTTGAACATACTTGGTAAGTTCTTCACAGGATTCTGTAATAGTAGCATCACTTTTCATCCATGGCAGGAAGTGGAGAAGGTTGTGCAACCAAAGTACAGGGAGATGGTGAATGTATACCGTAAAACGCCTCGAACTTTGTTCACAGAATCACACAAGAAGCTAGTGGAAGAGGGTGAGAAATGGATGAAAGACACAGCGAATTCAAGCACAGTTGTGGCTGCCCTCATAGCAACAATCATGTTCTCTGCATTATTTACAGTTCCAGGAGGGTATGATCAATTCACAGGGACACCACTTTACGTGGAAAGGAACTCATTCATGATCTTCGTAGTATCTGACGCAATGTCACTGTTTGCTTCAGCATCTTCATTGCTCATGTTTCTGGGAATCCTGACGTCTCGATATTCAGAAGAAGATTTCCTCAAGTCCCTCCCTACAAAGCTGATCATAGGCCTGTCAACTCTCTTCTTCTCCATAGCTACAATGATGGTAACTTTTGGAGTGACCCTAGTGCTTACCCTCCGTGAACGTTTATCTTGGGTTTCAGTTCCCATAATTCTGCTTGCAAGCCTTCCTGTCACTCTTTTTGCGCTCCTTCAATTTCCTCTACTCATTGAGATCTTCTTCTCCACTTATGGACCTGGAATTTTTGACAAGCCTAAGAAGAGGTGGTGCTTTTGAGTTTTGAGTAGCTTTTCTTGTAACTGTTTGTGATCCTGAGAATGATCACTTGTTCTTATTTCATGAATAGTCTCACCTTCTCCTTCGTTTGTAATGGAACTTTGAGAAGAAAAATAATTTTATTTTTCAAGTTAAAATAATGTGATTATATTGAAATAATATGATAAAAAATAATACAATAAAAAATTTCAAAGATTTCCTTTTTGTGGGAATTATCCAAAATTAAAATTAAAATAATAAATTATAAAATAATATTATTTATTCCTTTATTATTAATATCTTAAATTAGGTATTATAAAAGTAAGAATACTTTTTTATTTATTTAATTTTAATATATAGATATATGTAATGAGATAATTTTGTATTTTTTTAATATACTAAAAATTATAACATAATTGTATGCATTTTTTCTTTTTATATATTTTGATAAAAACTTGTGAAATTATTATAACATTTATGTTCATAAAGATAACAATAAGGTCAAAAATACTTAAAAATCAAGAAATGACAATAGAAAAATAAAATTGAATTTAGGTCTTTGTTATAATTAAGTTTGAATAATTTTTAAATTAAAATAATTTAAACTTAAATAAATATATTTGAGATTTTTAAATATACCTAAAATTCAGATTCACTCGAATTCAATTTTAATCATTCAAAATCGTTCAAACTTGTATTCGAGCACTAAAAAGTCTAACATTTAACCAATTTCTTACTAAACTTAACAGGGATGACAAGAGCTTGACTAACTCGTCCTCAAGTCAATGGGCTAAGTTTGGATAGACCGAACATCGAACCTAATTTTTCTAAACTCGAGGCCGGATTCTTGTAAATGAAATGAAGCCGTTTTGTACTTTTAGCACCCTGAACTTAGGCACATGAGTCTGGGTTGGGCTTGGCCTGTTGTCATCCCTAAAACTTATGTATTTACGTAATTGTAATGTAATACTTGGAAGTAGTTGAGTAAGAATGTCAATAAGTCGGGTCACGCCCAGGCTCCTCCTGGTCCAAGTCGGGCCACGTTTATTTTTTTAAGCAAAAAACTTTCAAAACAATGTTATTTTGGAAATAACAGCCCGAGTCCACTATGGTTGGTGATACAAAGGTCACCTTGGGACTCGAACTTTCACCGAATTCTATCGCCAATACTCTTTGTACGGCAGTCTTACTTAGTCCGCTTAAGCAAGACTCAGCCTTCAACGACCCTCAAAGTGTTTCACTTGCTCACTCAAAGAAACAATGCTTATGAAAGCAATAAGAAAAGATAGGCAACACAGGAACAACAGAGATACGGCTAAAACCAACCTTTATATTACTTTCCCTCAAAAGAATACAAGGAATGCTCTCTCTGAACT
>JAOTAY010000189.1:33434114-33451199 GCA_025629805.1 Erythroxylum baracoense
ACTATCCATAGAAGGCATAAAGCTGCATGCATAATAGGACTCAATGCTACTCATTTGCATCCTCAGTTTGCCTAAAAAGATCTTGACAATAAACCACCAGCTACAGTCACCAACGTATGCAGAAGGAGAAACTTTTAACCAAAGATGTAACTCCATGGAATGATAGAAATTCCCTCACTTATCATCGATAATTTTTCATTTTATTGAGAAGCAAAAATCTTTGACACTTCAGAAAAGTTCAATTGATTGGGTATCATCAAGTATATGCATAATTAGCAGAATCTCTAAGATATTCAAGAAAAAGTCTGAAAGTGCTCATACAGGGAGCATAACATTTTAGCCCATATGCAGAACTGAGATGGGAGCTGCATTGCCGGAGTACAAAGAAAAGCAAAAATGGCAATTACCTACAAGTAAGGGAATGTTATGAGGGCAGTAGAGGGTGATATAGAACAGTTAAAAAAACAACAATATAGAAATAGAACAGAGGGAGAGGAATGCAAGAATGACAGAGATAGAAATTATGGTTCAAAGAAACGACAAGCAAGTAAAGTACTCTGCTGTCAATTCTACTCCAGAAACTGATCCTAAAAGTACTCTTCTTCACAAGTTGTAATAGCAATCGGAAGTTTCTTACAGTAGCATCATTCCAGCAAAAAATTTAGCAACCTTTAGACCTCTAAATTTGCTATATATGAAGGCATATTAGACCTGTATGCCTTTTACAGATTAGAAATATGAGGAATACCATCATACTATTGGCTATTTAGACATTTAAGTTACTAGAGGCCAGTTCAACAAGTTTCATCAAGAAAATGACAATAAACTATGTTTCACATTTTATTTTGTTAATTCTGGGAGGCATTTGGACTTTAATAGGGAAAATGGATTCCTATCGTCTGCCTTACCACTTGGGCTTGCCACTGGAACTACCAAATAGAAGATAGTACCGTTCCTTCTCTCAGAGATGATCAAATTATTTTTCTGTACTTGAACTTCATTCCTAGTTCCTAAGCATTTCAAAGACATATCGAGGAAATCACAATTCATTGGCCCTTTTGGGATGATAATATACAAAGCAGGCAACATATACTATGGGCACAGCATGTTGTCATGAATTACTTCGCATGACATTTTCTTCTGGCGACAGCAAAGCAGTTGTGTTTGTTACTATAAGCGCTTCGTACCTTTTCTTTGATTCCAAAATGACAAAGTTTGATTTAAAGGCATCTGACTTATATGGCAAGTCACGTCAGTAACATTAACGAAGATATTAATATTGGACTAGAATTGAAAAAAATACAACTTTAAGCATTTAATTGCTATTTTTTAAAATTTAGGTTATAATTACAAAATTGAGTAAAGTTTGAGATTTTTTTAATAATTAACTCAAAATATAACTACATTGATATTAACAATCAAATATGTTTTTGTTTTTGTTTGAAAGAAAAACAAAAACGTAAAAAAGAAAATAAAAACTAAAAATTAAAAACCACATTATAAAATCAATACGGAGCCAAACAGCCCCTAAATAATCGACTCTTGTTTTCAAATTGTTAAAATTTCGTAAGACCTCTAAATAATAAGAGGTGTGGGTAATACTGCATCAAAGAAGTTGGCAAAAAAGTCAAAAAATAACCCAAATATTTATACTTAAATACACGTTAAATCTTAATGATTTTAATATTTTACAAATATTTAAACTAAAATTCATGTGTAAATGAAAATTTTCATAGACCTAATTCCATGAATTACCTATCACATAATTATTAATGTGATAAAAATTTATAATATTTTATTTTCAGAGTGAAATTATAGTACTACATGTATGCCACGTAATTCTGTAACATTCTCTTATTTTTAAAAAATTTATAAATTATAATTAATTAATTTTTTTAAATTTTAATTTTTTTAATTAATTAACCTAATTTTAATTAAATCCTTGATTTTATAATCTCTTAATTTCACCTCCTAGTTTCTTCTAACTGGACTCCTCATATGGCCGAAACTTTAACCTTGTTTCTTCTCGCGATCTGGAGGATTGCCATATCTACGAGGTGAAAACATCCCAGTACCGATGCTCTTTTCCGTTTAGCCCCACCACCATGTCCACTAAGCAGAACTCCCGTCATACCCAAATTAGCGTGATTGACTTCAGCCAAGCTGATCGGGGAAGAAGAAATGATCTCACTCTTCCACCAGTTTCATAACCCACAAATCTTGCTCTGCTCTGGATCTGTATGGATATGCTGCTGTAAATGGAGCTGCTCATATTGAAAATCTCCTTTCACCTGCTCTCATTCCCAGAATTGTGGTCTCGGTACCGATTCTTGGTTGCGATATTGTGATATAGAAGACCTATTAAAGTTTCTAATTAGGGATGGGAGTGGGTTTTCAACCCGATTAATATCTACACTACTCAACTTAGAAAAATAGACATGGAGGCTAAAAAATAGATTTTAAATATATGATGAAAAATAGATGTGAATATGAATTTGGATATGGGTCTGGTAATAATCCGAACAGATGGATACCCATATCTTACCGTCTTTTATTAACTCTAATTTTTATATTTTTTGAATATTTATGGTTAAATATAATAAAATATTAATATTTTTTGAAAAAAACAGCTTTAAAATTTCCACTTTACTCCTCAGTCCTCACCTTTTTTATCATATTTTATTTTCTTATAAGATGATAATAATGCCAATGATACGGAGATGGAGTTTTGAATATTGTGGAGTTCACGCAAAGACAATTTGAAGCTTTGGATATTTCAATCTTTGTTCCAGTTCTTGATTGTGAAAAATATATGTTGTCTTTGCACTAGACATTATGATTTTTATTATTCCAATTTTATGGTTTTTTAAGAAATACAAATCAAAATCTTGACTTATTATTATTAAAGTAATTTTGATTTAGAGCGTTCGCAAAAATATGTTCTTTACATTTTCTATTTAGAAGTTATATTTTTATGTGTGATACAACCTGATGGATATCCAAAAACCCGAACAACCCAATAGATTTGGATATGGGTAATAAATCATAAAAACTGATGGATATGGATATGGATATGGGTTGAGTCATAAAAAATGGATATAGATATGGGTAGAGTAATACCCAAACCAAACCCTACCCATTGCCATCGCTAGTCGCGGTTGCCATCGCCGACCGAACGACCACCACCATTGCATGTCACACTGCTGTCCTCCCATCCCACTCCCACACCTAACTTTTTCCTCTCACGTCTCACTCTCTCTCTCAAGTCTCGACCCACCACCGACACCCACCACCCACCAGCCACCACCATCGACATTCACCCACCACCTGCAACCACCACCATCGACGCCCCATATCTCAGGCTTCTCCCAATCTTTTATTTCTCTCTCACACATCTCACTATATCTCTCTAGTCTCGATGCCCATCACCTGCCACTACCCACCACCACCGACGCAGACCATCTGCCATGACCACCAACGCCACCAGACCACCACCGACGGCTCACCAGCCTCGACCACTCTCAGGTCTCCTCTTCCATATCAGATCCGCCCAACCTCGACTCGTTAAATTTTGTGTTATGACTTCATATATATTTTTTGAATTGCGAATGAAATTGTGGATATATTTGTGAATTGTGAAAGGAATTGTTGGTGTTTTTTATGAATTGGGAATGAAATATGTTAATTTGTTGTTGTGTTACTTATTATGTGTCGACTGTGGAGTGGAATGGAATGGAATTGTGGAATGGAATGTGGACTGTGGATGTGGACTATGGAGTGGAATGGAATTGTGGAAGTGTGAAAGTGAAAAATGTAAATTGATTTATTGAAGTTGTTAATAGAGATATAGAATCAAAATGTGGATGTGGAATGAAACTATGAAGTGTGGAACTAGTCTGGAGTGGAACTTGAAAGTGTGTTGAACTGTTGATTGTTATAAATTTTGTTAATACTTAATAGACATCTAGATACAAAATCATTTCTTATAAATCAGTTTTGTTAATTTTTCAAAGGAGTTAATATTATAAAGTTAAATGTTTGCTTACCAATTTCCTTTAGCATTCCTCTGTACTTAAATATGAATGAAATAAATTTATTATTCTTTTTTTACAATTATATCTTATAATTCATTTGACAAAAGTTGAACAACAATTATAAGTGTGGTTTATCTAACTCGACTAACTTGACTACATCATTTAAGTATGACTTGTACATGTTAGATTCTACATCAATTTTATATCAAAAAAACTCAAAAGCAATGTATACAAATAAATAAGGTGTTACTGTGAGGTTGTCTTCTGGTTAATGATATTGAATACACATTAGAATTTTTACATTGTTAGACCAAATTTTCTTAAAAAGGTATAGTTTGCAACAGTCCAACAAACATTTTGAAGGTCCAATTTAAAAAACAAGGGTTCCATAATATAGCTACCTTAATTTTAATAATTAATTATGTGATTCAAGGTATTTATGGTAATTCTAGTTCTAAATTTTATTTCAATAATTTTAGATTTTGATAAGTAAAATAAATTGATTTATTGAACTAGAAATTGTTTTATATATGTTTTGTGATTGTTGTTTATTAAAATTGTTTTATGTATGTTTGGTGATTATTGAAAATGAAAAATGTTCGAAATGAATATTGTTTATGTATGTTTTGATATCGTTAAAAATGGAAATTGTTTTGTGAATGTTTTATGATTATTGGAAATAGAAATTCTTTAAAATTGTTGGAAATAAAAATTGTTTATGTATGCTTTGTGATTGATATAAATGGAAATTGTTTTTATGTATGTTTTGTGATTAATATAAATAGAAATTGTTGAAAATAGAAATTGTTTATGTGTGTACTCTGATTATTGGAAATGAAAATTGTTTTATATATGTTTGTGGTTATTGGAATTGAAAATTGTTAGAAATGAAAATTGTTTATGTATATGATGTGATTGTTGGAAATAGAAATTGTTTATGTACATTTTACGAATAATGGAAATAGAAATTGTTGGAAATTGTTAAAAATTGATATAAATAGAAATTGTTTGTGCATGTTTTGTGATTGTTTGAAATAAAAATTGTTTATGTATGTTTTGTGATGTTTGAAACTTTGAATTGTAATTTTTCAAAATTGTTAGAAATGGAATTGTTGAAAATTATTGGAAGTGGAAATTGTTTATGTATGTTTTGTAATGGTTAAATTGAAATTGTTGAAAAATGTTAGAAACGAAATTGTTGGCATAAATGAAAATTATTGTAAATAGAAATTGTTTATGTATGTTTTGTGATTGTTGGAAATGAAAATTGTTTATGTATGTTTTTTGTAATTATACATGTTGAATAATTGAATTCTTAGTTTTTGACTTGTAGTGAATTGTGTTTGATGAAATTGAATTGTATATAATGTAATCATATAAAATGAATTATATTATATAAGATGGACATGCATATTGTGTAATGAAATTTTGTGTTATTTATTTTAATATATGTATTCATTTTTTTACAGATAAATAGAAGGAAGTTCAAATACTCCTGATCAACCCATTTCAGGAAGATAAAATAATCTAGCTTGGGCTCATGTTACATTGGTTCCCGGTATGAGGAACTATACTATTTGCTTGTTTTGTAACAAGCATTTGAAAGGTAAAGGAATCACCTGATTAAAAAAACATTTAGCTGAGGTTAAAAAAGATATGGAACCTTGTAAAAAAGTAAGTCATGATGTGAAGTGACAAATGAAAACATTGCTTGAAGAATATCAACATGAGAGAGATCGAAGGGAAAGGTTGACTTCTGAAATTAGTAGTGGAAGTTCGTTTTCTAGTTTCTGTGGTGATTGTGGAAATATTGAAGGTTGTAGTGGTAGTGGTGGTAGTAGTACTAGTAGCGTTCCATCCCATGCCCAAGAAGAAGTAGCTGAACTTGTTGTGAGGAAGAGAAGAAGGCAGGTGACTAGTTTTTTTGCACCACAAACAACTCATAGAGCCCAACCTTCAATTTGTAGTGCAATGCAATCAAGAGATGCAACTCACAATGTCGATATGGCAGTAGCTAGATGGTGGTATGACACAGGTTCATCATTCCATGCTTCTCAAGCTTATTATTATTAACCTATGATGGATACAATAGCCTCTTATAGTCCGGGATACAAAGGTCCTTTGATTGATGATTTAAGAGATAAACTTTTGAGTTGTTCTGTTTCCAAAATTAGAAGTTATTTAACAGAAAGAATAGTGAATTGGGCTAGTTATGAATGTTCAATCATATGTGATGGCTGGAAAAATAGGAAGCAAGAGCCTATTATTAATTTTTTGGTTTATTCTACAAATTACTCTATGTTTTTGAAATCTATTGATGCATCTCTCCTTATTAGGAATACTGAGACTTTGTTTGCTAAATTTGATGAAGTTATGAATGAAGTAGAGCCAGAAAACATTGTTCAGTTTATTACTGACAATGATTCCACTTATAAAACGGCAGGAAAAAGGTTACAGAATAAGTATTAATTCTTTTTTTTGGACTCCTTGTGTGCACATTGCATTGACCTAATACTGGAGAATATAGGAGATCCTAGGTATTTTCCTGTTATTGATAAGACTATACAGAAAGCTAAAAAAATGACCAAATTCATCTATAATCGTGCATGGGTATTGAATTTAATGAGAAAGGAATTTACCAATGATAGGAATTTGTGTCGTCCTGCTATGACAAGTTTTGCAACAAATTTCTTATCACTTTAGTCTTTTGTTACAATAAAGAAAGAGTTAAGACAAATGTTTACAAGTGATAAGTGGATTACATCTCAACATGCTAGTATAATGTTGGAGTGGAAGTTTGTAAAATTATACTGGAAGATAGAGAATTTTGATCTCAATGCCAAATTGTCATTTGAGTTTGTTAGCCTTTTGTGAAGGTGCTTCGCTTGGCTGATAGTGAAGAAAAGCCAACAATAGGTTGTTTTTTATGCCATGGAGAGAGTGATGGAAGCAATCAAGGCCAATCTGAAACAGATGCCTTCTTTGTACACACCTTATCTTTCAATCATTAATGAGAGAAGGGAAAGACAACTTTCTTCTTTGTTTTTTGCAGTTGGGGCATTTTTGAATCCTAATGTCTATTTTAAACTGGATCTTACTAAGCAAGCTGAAGTTAATAGAGTAATGCTTTTAACTATTATAACAATTATTAGCATTAACGCGATGCAAGATCTCTTAAGCTCATAAATGGAGCTTTATAACTAGTCTTATGGGGATTTTAGAATTCTGATCACTATTTGACAAAGAGGAAAACTTTCTCCAGGTATTAGTTGTTTCATTTTTCTTATTTGACGAAAATTAATTATCACTTTATTTTGTTTATAATGCTACTTTTGTTATCTTACGACTTACAGTTTCTTGGTGGGATCAATTCAGAAATGGTGTTCCAGAATTGAAAAGGTTTGCAATTCAGATTTTAAGTCAATGTGTGAGCGCAACAGACTGTGAACGAAACTGAAGCACATTTGAATTTATCTACTCCAAGAAAAGAAATAGATTGGAGCATGAGAGGTTGAATGACTTGGTTTTTGTTCGTTACAATTTAAAGCTTCGAGAAAGGTATGTTATTATCATTATTAATTTCGTTGTAATTTCTTATAACTTTCTATTAATTAAAATTTATTGTTTACTAGGTGTCTTAATAGCACAAGTAGTTTAATTGATCCAATTTCCATGGATAATATTGATCTTTTGGCAGATTGGGTCTGATAGATGTTAATGACTTGGAAGATAATCTTTGATGGGAAAGCATTGACATGTCATTTGGTGCATTAAATTTAAATGATAATGATGATAAAGCTCCTCTCAATGATGAGGATTTTGTACCAAATGATAACTGAGGTCAGTGCATTTATAACATGTATCCTCTCGTAGAAGATTGAATTTCATTCCAAGTTTTTGTTTTTCCTCTTCTTTTAACAGGTATCCTCTCGTAGAAGATTGAATTTCATTCCAATTTTTTGTTTTTCCTCTTCTTTTAATTTTACTTATGTTTGATGTATGTGTTAAATTCTATATATGTAATGTAGTTGTAAATATTTTTGTTTCGGGTTTAACTTCTACTTGGTTGTTTCTTCATCACGAATTCTTATTGTAAATTGTAATAGTTTAAGAGTTAAGGATATTTATTGTTCTTTTTATTGTATGTTTTAATGTAATTGTTATTTATTATATGATGAAATTGTATTCTTGTAATATTTTAAATACTTTGTATTATTCTTAATTTTATATTTGTATGATGATAATTGTCTTTTTTATATTAATTGTAGTTATTATTTATATGTGAAATATTTAAAAATTATTAATTGTGATTATTATTATCATTATAATTTTTGGATATATGGTTGATATAACCTTGTAAAGTATATAAAACAATTGTATAATATACCAATAAAATATTTTAATAAATTTAAAAAAATTTTTAAGATTATTTCATAAATTTAAAAATTACCAAAAATACCTAATATTAACCGATACTAATATAATATTGTATCAAAACTCAATTCAATACTAAGTCTGATACTGTATAATTTTATTATATTTTCAAGAACATAAAGAATTAAGTTTACCAGCAAAATAGAGCAACCCCTATGAGGCTATGACTCCTCCAATGGGCCAGCCGATGTGTGAGTTGGCTGACATGAATGATGAATGCCTCGTGAAGATTGACTTGCTGAACACCTGAACAAAGTTTTCCCAATACCTTCGTGTCACCATCTTGAGCACTAAAAGTGTGTGCAGAGCAGACCCATCATTGCACAAAAGGACACTGATCCTCTCTTCACCTCCTAAGTAGCTGACAAGTGTCCCTTTGGAAGACAAGTCACTGTACCGTCTTCTTAAATTGGTTCTATCACCATGATTTTATCTTTAAACACCATTAATGAAAGCTCAGATCTTTATTAGTGGAGTTTGGAGAGGATGCCAGCTTTTATGGTTTCATTTTCAAATCCCGTTAAAGTATATTCTTCTTTGATAATTCTAGTTTGTTCTGTAAAGAGTGCTGAGTGAAAATTGTTCTACAGTAGCAGATCATAATATGACCTGATCTTTCATCATATCAAACCTGTAAAAACTCATATAAACCAGCAAGCCACAGGAAGAGACTAGAAGATTTAAATAAGAAGAACCCATCTTTTTTTCCTTCAAACCCCAGGAAAGGATGGGAAGTTTAGAAGAGGACAGACTGGTTCAGATGGTGCATGACTTCATGGAATCAGAATCATCACCTACCCCTTTTCCTAGTTCCTGCTTAGAGTTCCATTCTATTAACCATCAAGCTAAAGTTTCCACTCTGCAGGTACTCTTGATATTGCACTTGTTGGGTGTTCCTGGATGATAATTTTGTATGTTTTTAATGGGATTTTTCTTGTGATCTTGGGGTTTTCCAGGAGATACTTGGAACTGGGATAGAACCTGAGCGTAAAGTTCTTGGGAGGATGTTGAAGCACATGAGAAACAAAATGGATTCTGAGAAGACAACTGTTCTGAAGAAATGGCTTGTCATGAAGTTGAAAATGGATGGCTTCAATGCTTCCATTTGTCACACCTCTTGTGTCACTTCCTTGGGATGTCCTGCAGGTGGGTCTCTCATATTTTCTTTGTTCATTTAAGGTTCAACAAGAATTGGAATGTTTGTGATTGATTTGTGTTCTATACAATCTGGTATTTTCTGGATTTAACAGGTGATTATGAGTACATTGAGATTGTGTCCAAAGCTGAGAATGACTATACACCGAGGCTTATAGTTGATATAGACTTCAAGTCTCAATTTGAACTGGCAAGACCAACAAAGTCCTACAAAGAACTAGCGGACACACTACCATCTGTATTTGTAGGAAATGAAAACAAGCTTATGAAGATAATCTCTGTGCTTTGCTTTGCTGCTAAACAGTCACTTAGAGACAGAGGTCTTCATGTACCTCCGTGGAGGACTAGCACTTACATGGAGTCCAAATGGCTATCTGGGTGCACCAAAGTTACTGCTAAAACGACCATCAGCCATACCAGAGATGATGGAGAATCTAAAAATGGAGGACATGGTTTCAGCATTTGGGTGCCTCCAATGGTTAAGCCCAAGAGAAGAGATTTGGTTGGCGGTTCTGGTTTGTCTAGACAGTTTTCTAACATGGGTATTAATTGTTGTTGACTTGTACTAATCAAATAACCTGAATTTAGTTTTGATAACGCCAAAGTCCAAAATAACACATTTGGATTCATTAATATGAAATCCGATACGGTATTTACAGCTTTAATATTCGAGCTTAGGTTGATCTTTAAACAACCATATGACTACAAACCTGAATATGTAGTTCTCCAATTTCTTGAACGAGATTTAGAACTCGGATGGGGATTTGTCGACCATATCTGCGTTCCTTGGGAATTTTGCAGAAACATCAACTGTTACAATCCTGCTACTGTGACAAGCTGAAATCTTTCCAAGATTTGAGGTGTAACCGTGCTGCTGCCTCGAGAACAAAGTTTACCTTTGATGGCTCATTTAATTACCAATTTTATTACTTTAAAAACATTTATCTGGCTGTTTTTTCTCTGCAGATAAGCGCAAGCAGATCCAGCTGTCAAGCTTTTGGATGGTATTATCATCTTAAACCATCATAAGTATATCCAAATGATCAAACTTTTGGATGGTATCATCATTCTTAAACCATTATCTGTTAATTTTCCATATCTGCAAAGAAAAAAGAGCCGAATAAATGTTTAAAAAAGTAATAAAACTGGTAGTTGAATCAGCCATCCAAGGTAGATTTTGTCTGATCCAAGAACTATGTATCTATACATATAGTACTAAAGTCCATGAAAGCTGAAACTTAGGATTCCGCCATATCTAGAGCTGACGTAAGGCTACAAGCAACAAGTGAAAGGTGCAAGAAAAGAGAGACAAACCAGGGGCTCCACTAAAACAGGTGGCACAAAACAAGGGGAGGCTTTTGATACTCTACTGTACATATATGATTATGACAATGTATGAGTTCTTCAAAAAATATATTATCACTAAATATTTAATTTATGTGGGTTTAATTCAATCTAATTTATTAAATTTGTAATGAGTCAAATTCAAAATTTAATTCAATTCGATTTTTTGGTAAATCTTAATGCATATTAGTAAATTCAATTTCTTAAAATTTTTATTTAATCTAATAATCAATTTAAATTTGAATTAGACGATGATTTAATTTAAAACTCTATCTATGATAAAATGTATAATGGATATGATGAGAGGCTCCATAAGGGATGATAGAGTTGATGGAGTGAGGCGTATTCGAATCCTCCTATTTATACTCTCTCGATCAAGCCTGTCGTACAAGACTTGTTTAGTGCAAAGTACTTGATTGACGTGATTTGTAGATTATTGCGCCAATCTGAAAATTTATTAAAGGATAACGATTGCGGGTTCCTCTGTTCCAAAGAAAAAAAAAGATATGATGAGAGTATAATGTCTATACGCTAATAAAATTATTTAATTTTTTAATTTTTATATAATATATATTAATAAAAACTATTTTCCATTTAAAGGTACTTGTATACAATTTAGTAATCAAAGCTTACCTGATATCTCATAAATGTAAGGGTTGGAGATAACTTTATTATGATCATCTATGCGCTTCTGGAAGGAAATTCATTCTCATATGATCTCATTATTATACAAAGAATTTGTGTTGGAGTAATTACAGGAATGGATAGGGATAGTGGGACTGAGCTGAGCCCAGCCCAACTCCTACTATAGAGGGCCTGAAACCTATTTGGTCCGGCCCAAATTAATATTTTTGAAAGTTAAAATGTTACAATGACGTATTACTTGTTAGGTCAGGCTCGAACAGTACAAATATGGGGCCCAAAATTTTAAAAGTAGGGCTCACTGTTAGGTCAGTTTGGCCTCCTATTGTCATTTCTAAGAATGGAAGTGATTATTATCACAAATTAATTTAAAAATTTTAAGATCAGGTTTAGGCCTAACTCAAAATTAACAAATGGGCTTGAAATATGGGTCAAGATCAAGCCCAAGAGGTTTTTCATTATTTTCTTGCAGTTCAGTGCTTCAATTAATTTTAATTGCATTCAAGTCCCTTCCCGGGGAAAATCACTAGGGTTTAGCATCGACTTTTGTTCTTGCTTTGCTTTGCGAAATCAAAATCGTCCCTTTCTTCGTTCTCTGCCTGAAAATGACGAAATTCAGAAAGCTGAGTAGACCTACTGGTCACCGTATGTCCATGCTCAGGTCTTCTTTCAACTCTCACTCTCTCTTTAATTTTCCTTCTCTCTCTCTCTCTCTCTATCTGAGGTTTTGTTTGATTTGTGCTTCATCGATTCTTCTTTACTCTATTGATTTTGTTTGTTTTCGTGTGTTTAATTTGTAGGACAATGGTTTCCCAGTTGGTGAAGCACGAGCGCATCGAAACTACCGTTGCGAAGGTTGCTCGTTTTGTGCTTTGTCCTTCAGTTCTTAGAGGTTTTGTTCATGCATTGTGCATTAAATAGTTAAAGTGTTTTCTGTTTCGATTGGGATTTTTGTTGCTTTGATAAGATTGCTTTTATGGGTTTCTTTCTTCCCTTTTTTTTGTTTTAATCTTTGTAGAATATCTGATGTTAGACTTTGCTTTCACTTCACAGGAATTCTTCTTATTGAATTTTCCTACTGTTCTTGTAATTGGGAAAAAAAAGATTGTTGATTTAACTTTGATGGAACTTAGTGATGATTCTTTTGTGTTTCAGGCCAAAGAGATTCGACGACTTGCTGATAATATGGTACAACTGGGAAAAGAGGTTAGTGCGAGCATCCAGTTAGTTATGTGATTAGCTTGTCTTCTTGTGATAATTTAATCTTCAATTGAAGTTATGAGTCGTTGAAGGAAAACAGGACAACTAGAAAGGAAAGTGATGGTTCTAAATCTGGTATTGATTTTAGCTTGTATCCTTTCAAAAAAATTGAGAATATTTAGAAGATCGGTTGGAAATGTTCAAAACTTTGGGAAACAAAGCGGTTTGATTTAGTTGTAGAACTAGTGACTGTAATACATCCTAATTAGACTGTAGTTTCGTTAGATCTAGCAAGTGTAACCAGTGCGCCATTGTCTTACAAACTTGGACGGCATAAATCTGCATTTACAAAACCGAAGAGATCGAAAAATTTATTGCGAAGATATTTTCCAGTATGAAGTTGCATTTTTTGCAGTAGTTGGAGCCTTTATATATGAGCTTTATATTTTAATACTTATGTTCCTTCATGATAAACTTATTTTATCTTGAAAGAACTACAGGGTACCCTTTGTGCTGCTAGGCGCGCTGCGGGCTTTGTGAGAGGGGATGATGTTCTTCACAAGCTCTTTACAGAGCTAGCTTATCGTTACAAGTAAGTCTTTTGCTTCTTTCTTCCTTTGGTCTGACCACTTTAAATAATGTTCAAATTTGACTCCGTGTTATGCGTCACAGGGATAGAGCAGGTGGGTACACAAGACTGCTCCGAACTCGCATAAGAGTTGGTGATGCTGCACCAATGGCCTACATTGAGTAAGACCTCTATCAACTTGAGATCTTTTTCCTCTAAGACTTGCTTGTGCTCCATCTTGCTCTAGCAATTTGTCATTTAATAAATGGTAGTTACAGCATAGTGTTATGTTGCTGTGTCATGGTGATTTCAATCAAATGCTTAGCCGAAAGTCCTTTATCGGATATGATTCCAAAAAATTCAAAATCAAGTTTGTCTAAGGATCCTAGCATCTTTCTTTTGGAAGAACCATGTCACCTTGTATGAATTAAGTTGAATTTGAGGGGTACGTCATCCATATATGAAACAAGCTTTCTTTGAATCAGACGAAAACGGTCATTTGGATTGACATTTAAGCATGCACCGTACTTACATAGATTCTATAACTGTATTTTCCATAAACGAGCAGGTTTATCGATAGAGAAAATGAACTCAGGCAGTCAAAACCTCCTACACCTCAACAACCACAGAGAGTTCCTTTGGATCCATGGACAAAATCTCGGCTTTGCAAGCAATTTGCTCCCCCGAAAGAGGAAAAGAGTTCAGACCCTGAGATATGAGGCAGAGCCACTGGGGGCATGACCATCTCCAAGTTCTTTTGAGGTTACATTTCCAGCATTCCGGTTTCGGGTCAAAATGCACCAACCTCATATATCCCAGTAAGCATCTACTTTCCTGCCAAGGCCATGAGATGAAAAGATCGAAGCACAGATCAAATTAAGTTTTCCATTTATAACTAAAAGTGAATGATTCCTGTATAAGTAGATGTTCTTCTATCCATTTTTGTTTTTGCAAATTGGAGTGAAATTTTGAAGCTGCAGGCTTGTCATTTTTCAACTACCACTCCTGTTTAAATAAATTCAGATGAAGTTGGTCCAGTTATATTCATAAATGCTTTGTAACGTCCAGTTATTGTTTCTTGAGATGCGCTTGATTTCCTTCTCGAGGACCTGAGAATAAGCCTATGTACCACGACATTATGCGTGATCGTGATTATGGTTTAGTTTAGTAAAAAAAAAAAGTTAAATTCGTTAGATTCTTATGATTTGATATATTATTAAATATAGTTCTTAATTTACAAAAAATACTAATAATTGTTTTGTAATTTTAATTTTATAACACAAATTCTAATTTGTAACAAAAATTATAATTTGTAGCGAAAATTAATAGTAAGGAATAAATATTATAAAATTAAAATTATAAAAGTTTATTTATATTTTTAAAATTTTAAGATTATGTTAATAATATATGAAATTATATAAAAAATCAATCGAGCCTCAAATGAAGATGAGGACTTGAAAAGGCCAACCCAAATGTCAGAAGGTTGGGTTGAAATTGGATTTTTAAGATTGATTTGCATGTTTGATTAAATTTTACATCAAGTTTAATTTAACTTATTATTAATAATTAAAAAATTCAACCGGCGGTTTGGCTAGTTCAATTGTAACAACGTTGAATTGATTGATTTTTCTGTTCGATTTAATATTTTAGTTTGATTTATTTTAATAACACTTGTTAAAAATTAAATAGTTTGTTAATTTAACAAATTAATTTTTATAATTCAAAATAAATCAATTAATTTTTATCTAATAATTTGTAATTAAACTTCAAAATTTTTAATATGTAAAGACAAATTTTTAATCATATTTTAAAATTTTTAATGTTATCTAATTTTTAACCAATTTTATGATGGTTTAATACCGATTAAACTTTTTAAAACTTAAAATTTTTGTCTTATCTATTCAACTTTTTTAAAACATTGCTTATGATTACTTAAAAATAACTTTTGAAGCTCAATCCAAATAAAGCATATAATTTTTTATAAAAAATAAAGCATATAATTGTAGTTGTAATGTTAAATTGGGTCATATCACAAAAACATAATAAAATCCAATATCAAACAAAATAAATAAATTAACCGACCGACGAATAGTAGAGATATCAATGAGTCAGATAGGATTCGGGTTACCCTTAGCCTGGGATAGGGTCACGGCTCGGCCCACCATTTTTATTTTAAGAAAAACTTTCAAAACAGTGTCGTTTTTGATAAAACGACATTGGTTTGGAAGTAACAGTTAAGCCATGAGTCATGTCAGGCCGGCCCATAACTTGTCCAACTTTAGCCCGTGACTCGAAAGGGCCGATTATAGTCAGCCAGACTTTAACCTATAACTCAACTAATTTGGGCCAAAATTTGGCCGGGCTGAGACAGATGGGCCTAGCTTGTTTTGACATCACTAACAAATAGCCTTTTAATTAATGAAAATTAGTGACTTGAAGTTGAAGCAACAAAGGTGAGGCCAGCGCGCTTAGTTGCTTGCTGGTCGAAGAGATGGTCCTATCTCATCTCATGCATGAGTTTGACTAAGCTATCAATACTTATGAGTTATCCACTTAAAGTGAACATTATAATTACCATCTAAAAGTTCCCATCCACCAATAGTATTAGGACACATCATCTCACTCTTCCTTTTCATCAAAAGTAAACCCCAAAAATTTCATAAAAAGTATAATGTTTAAATGTTATTTTGTATTTTAAGTTGAATTAGGTGAGAAAAATAATAAAACAAATAATAATAAATATTTTTCTTAAAACGAAAGAACCTATAGCTATTATTATTTAAATACGCACTAAGTAAATCTTCGGACTGACGCAATAGTCTACAAATTATGTTAATCAGGTATTTTATACTAGACAAGTCGTGTACGACAGACTCAATAAAGAAAATGTAGGTAGGGGAATTCGAACATAAGACCTTTTGGCTTCATATCTCTATTCTACCAACTCGAACGTCCATATGGACGTAACACTTTTGTGAAATATATTAATTATGATATCTATATTTTAAATAATATAAATTGTAAAAATTTATTAGAGATTATAACGTTATTAATATCGTTTTGAACACCTCTCTCTTTTGTAGCTGTTAGAGAGAGATGCTCTAACATCTCTCTACAACTCTTTCCTTCTTACATTCACCTTACCTTTTACTTGTTTGTTAAAAGTCCTCACTAGTATAAACTGAAAATACAGCCACATTATTTGTGTGAGTACTTAGACTTCACCGAACAAAACAATGCTCTCCACCACGAGTACTCCCCACTCAATTGACTCCACCACGAGTACTCCCCACTCAATTGAAGCTGATCGTCAAGCTACCAAAAAAGTACGCCTTCGTGAGAGGGAGGAAGACCCCCCTCCTTCAGCGCCTGCCCCACAGCACAACCAGCTCAGTTACAGTTCGGTGGTCACTGGCCACATAGAAGTTGGAGGAGGTGGGAAAGATCTAGCATGGCCTGAAGAAGACCCCATCGAAATCGCTGAGGGAGACATTTCTGTTATCCAAGGCAAATTCGGCATGGGGCTAGAACTTTCCACCACACTCAAAGGCAAACTCGACAAAATTTGGGCAAACGCAGTTATTGTCAAACTCCTCAGCCACACTCTGGGATTCAATATGCTCAAATCCAAACTTCTAACCATGTGGAAACCAAAGGGCCCAATGAAAATTGTTGATATTGAAAACGATTTCTACCTCGTTAATTTCA
>JAOTAY010000189.1:33458592-33469979 GCA_025629805.1 Erythroxylum baracoense
ACAGACTATGACAAGATCATATTCATTGATGCAGATTTGCTTATACTCAGAAACATTGATTTTTTGTTTGGCATGCCAGAAATTTCTGCAACAGGAAACAACGGAACTCTATTCAACTCAGGTGTAATGGTCATTGAGCCTTCAAATTGCACATTCAATCTCCTGATGGAACATATCAATGAGATTGAATCCTACAATGGGGGAGACCAAGGTTACTTGAATGAGATCTTCACATGGTGGCACAGAATTCCAAAACACATCAACTTTTTGAAGCATTTCTGGATTGGTGATGAAGAAGAGGTTAAGCAAAAGAAGACTCAACTCTTTGGTGCTGAGCCTCCAATCCTCTATGTCCTTCACTATCTTGGTGTGAAGCCATGGCTGTGCTTCAGGGACTATGACTGCAACTGGAACGTAGACATATTTCAGGAGTTTGCAAGTGATGTTGCTCATGAAAGGTGGTGGAAAGTTCATGATTTAATGCCTGAGAACCTGCACCAGTTCTGTCTCCTGAAATCAAAACAGAAGGCACAACTTGAATTTGATAGGCAACAAGCTGAGAAAGCAAACTACACAGATGGACATTGGAGAATCAAGGTTAAGGATCATCGTCTTAAGAAATGTATTGACAATTTATGTTCATGGAAGAGTATGCTGAGACACTGGGGTGAAACAAACTGGACTGATGATGAATTCTTCACTCCATCACCACCTGCCATAACCACACAATCACTCTCTGGTCTATGAGTTAGTATCTTCTTCCATTTGCAGATTCAGACATTTGGGAAGTGAATGACACTGAGTTCACAATGAGGAGTTTTCCTTCTGATCTTGCAATTTTTTTTCCTCAAACCATCAAGAGTTGGCAGAGCAACTTGTTTCAGGATAGGAATCATAAACTTCAGCCCCTTTTGAGGCTAGAGATCATATCCGATCTTTACTTGTACTAGAATTTTTAATTATGTCATTTGACAAAAAAATTGATGTTTCATCCTGTAATTTTCTTTTAAATCACACAAAATTTCCATTTCAACTTTGCAGAAAAAGCTCGAATATCATATAATCCAACATCAACAAATCAAATTTTATTGAACCAAGTTCAGAAATGGAAAATGGGGTTGAGCCAAATTCTTAAAACATTCAATAAAATGAAGAGTGTTAATAAGTTTTTAATAATCTTTTAATGTTTATTTCCTCTTTGATTTTGGAACTTTATCTCCTAAAGAAGTCTGCAAGTTTTTGCTTAAAATCTATAGTCTTTGAACATTTGTCACATATAAAGTATCCCTCGAAATGCTTATTTCATAGTCACTCATGATTTTCATAATCAGCAGAAAGCACAAGCCCATCAGATTGGGCTGTTGAATGAAGTTCAATAAAAGCTTAACAGGCCTTAGACAAAGGATTTTGCACTTGCTACTTTTCTTGAAGTCACGAAGGAATACAATATATATATCAATTTTGATGTTGAATTTAATCAAATTTGAATTTTCAACTATGAACTTAATTCATGTTAAATTGATCTCTTTTTTCTTAATTTTGAATTAAGCTGAGTCAAATATAAATTAATTTTATAAAATTATTTGTATTGACTTGTGAAAAAATTTCATCGAATTAGATTAACGACGCTCAGTCTCAAGATCTAAGCATTTATTAAGAAGTGAATAGAATGAAGTTATTCTTTTTAGTTAAAAAATAATATGTTTGTAGTTCTGATCTGACTTCTGAGGTCAAATCAATATGTTCTAAAAAAATTATTGAAATTGAGTCGATCGAATTTATATATTTAAATTTTAACTTAAATTTAAATTTGACTAAAATTAAATCTGCTTGTTGTCGTTTTATGAAATTAGTTGAATTCAAAAAATTTATTAAACTTGAGTCTATCAAATTTAGATATTTAAATTTGAACTTAAATTTAAATTTGACTAAGATAAAATTTATTTATTGACATAGAGTTTAATTTAACTAATTTTTATTATTAAACGAGTTGTTCGGTAAGTCAATAAAACGAAATTTCGCTAAATTCAAACAATTCTTTCCAAAATTCCCAAGTCAAGAAGACTTTTGACAGGTTTCCCTTCAATCACTCCTAAAAGGCCTACAATGTCAATATTTCATACAAACTGATATGCATCATAAACCATAATGTTAGGAGAAAATCTATGACTTGCAAGTTTGATTGAAACCATAAGAACAGTGACTTAGAAGTATGATTGCATACATTGATTGGAATTCATTTTCACTTACCTAAAAGCTACTTAAAAGCTGACTTTCACTTCAATCACCCTTTAATGTAACATCAATCAGTCAATTTCTAAAAAAAAGTAATCTTTAACTTTAACTACATCCACCCATTTCCTGACTTTTTAAGGAGACTTAAGGTAGAGTTGGTGCAACCAACGTTAAGAAAAACAAAATTAATTTGCTGCTTAACCATATATTTTTAGATGTTTCTCAACACTTTTTTTTTTGGATATTTTGTTTCGTCGATTTATTGCGAATAAATAGTATGTTAATTTAGTATTTTCTTGTAATTGTTTAGCTCTTTTTTAAAGAAAAATATATTCTCGTTATCTCAAACTTATCGAAGTTTTAAATTAGAAAAATTATTTTCAAATTTATAGATATCAGGAAAAAAATTGTTACTTTGCTGCTTAACCATATATTTTTAAGATTTAACCGCTATTTTATATTTATTTAGTATTTTATCATAATTTCTTTACTTTTAGAGGGCGAGTCTTGAAGCAATCAGTAAAGTTACTCCTTAATGATTAGAAAGTTAAGAGTTCAAGTCATGGAAACAACTTCTTTAGAGAAGTTGTATAAATTAAAGACCCTCTCTTGACCCTAACAAAGTAAGGAACTTTGTGTACTTTACCTTTTTATTTTTCAAGAAAACTACACTTTATTATCCCGAATTTATCGAGACCTTAAATTGGATTTTAGATTTATAGATGTCACACTCAAAATTGGAGATAAATTAGAATTTGACCAATTGCTTTTTGTTCTTTTTTTTTTGTTATTTGAACTTCGTGACTTATTCCTTTACACCAAATTTCATACGAGAGACAAGTAAAAAGGTTCTTCTAAAGATTATGGTGCATACTTTTTAACATTATCTTAATGGCTATAACATTAGGTTTTCTTTCTAACTTGGACTATTCCTTAGACCCACACCAAACCTAAACTGCAACTTTAGATTTGTCAAAATGGTTTACAACAGAACATGTGGTGGTTATTATTTCTCACCCTTGTCGAAGCGTGGAATTGGACAATTTGGAAATGGAAGATAAAAGAACATCTTATCATCTAGCTAGTGGATGCTCTGTCCTCATCCACTATATCATATGTGAAGGATTTCAGGAGAATGTGAACATAGATTCAAAGTGTTTAACTATTGACCCGTGATTCTCCCAATCATTAAGACAAAAATTAGTTTTCAACTCTAATTCAGAACCTAAGATTTTATATAGACATACATGAACAGGCTCTACCAATTACAAGATGCTTTAAGCCAAAAAGTTACACGATTTTTTGTTCATATAAGATTAATCATGAAGAACTGATATAAGTTTCACACGATTAATGTCAAAGTCACAGAAATATGGGGCTCCTGTAGTCTCACGGGATCTCATTTTCCAGTACAATGTATAGACAAAAAGTATTACGACACACATGCAGACAAGGCTATTCCCAATGGACTGCTACTTACGATAATGTTAGCCTGTGTTTACCTAATCACATGTGGTGGATGACATATGGTTGTTCTTCAACGTAACAAGTGCTTGAATCATATATTCACATCATCTTCATTCTCACTCAGTTAGTTCAAAATCTACTATGTCCTTATCCTGAATGGTCCCAAAAGGGTACACAACTTATTGTTCACTCAAAGAAGGAAAAGAAAAATGACGTATGCTTAGCTGTTTTTTGTTTTAAAAATCAGCAATGGTTGGTGAAGCTAAGCTCAAGCTGCCACAGCGCAATCATAACTTTGTACAGAGCATGCTTGCGTGACATTCGTAGAGGCAATGACAGGTCCTGCATGGTAATGCTAAGAAAGCTGAAACATGGTTCATCAGATAAGATTTTTACTGATCTGATAAAATATGAGAGTGACGGAGAGTATCTCACACTGACAGCAATATTATATATTATACTGATGTATAAATGATTAAGGATGAAAGTCCCGGATTAACCTGAATAGATCGAGTCAGGCCACTAAACCTACCCATTGTCAACCTTATTGCAAAGGTAAAAGTGAAATGTAGAAAGGTTTGTGTCAGACATGCACTGAAGAAAGCACTTTCCATGTGTATATGAACAAGGGCAAGTCCAAAACTTAAAAATTAAGACTTTATATGGTATTGCTCTTCCACTAATCGGATGATAATAATGGTACCGGTCACTTATCCCTTCAACTAAACCAGTATGCAGATAATATTTGCTACAACTAAGATGGCTGAATAATCAAGAAGAATTTGGGATCCACTCATTCCCTTGGATAAAATTTTCTACCGAATATGCATTCACATGCTCTGAAGGAATCTGACTGCTCCAACTAACTCTTCCTGCTGTATTAGATCCTGGTCCAGAATTCCCAAACTCTCCATAGTACAGTGTTTTCAAAGCAAAATCACCAGACCATGGCAACCACCCTTGTGGTGATATAAGAACTTCGAAGTTGCAGTTTATGAAAACAACTCTGGAGTACTCCTTCCAAGGCCTCCCCAAGAAATTTTTGTGGACACTAGGTTTTCCATGATAAAAAGCCATATATTCTTCAGTGCCATTGATCAAGCAATTTTTGAAGACAAAACCTGTTGATTGTGCAGGATCAGTCCTACCATGTGCCGTGACTGCATTACTCTCACCTTTTTCCGGCTTTTCTTGCCTTGGTTTCACCAAAATCGTGCAACCTTCAAAAATTGCAGCTGAGTTGCCAAAGATGAAGTCTACATTGCCCACAATGCGGCATGACTTGTAGTATTGCCGAAGGGAATGAGCATAAAGAGTGTCCTGATTGCCAAGCAATTCACAGTTCTCTATTACAGACAGATCGCTATCTACTCTTAAAGCTACCGCTTGATGGGTAGGAGCTCCTGCCGTATTCTGAATTGTCAGGCCACTAGCCATGAATCCATCCCCAAGAACTCCTGTAACCAATTACGAACATCATATCAGAACAAAGACAAGGCACACTAAACCTGGCAATCTTAGTATAAAATAATGCTCGGACAGATTTCAACTGTAAAAATTAGAATTAAATGCAATCCAATTTCATCTACTGCTTCTGGAAATTTGTGGTACTCAAATTCCTTTCTCAGGTCGCTATTAAAATTAAAGCTGTCACTAAATTAGGAAGCAGACCATGTGACAGATACACAAAATGCCAAAATGATTCAGTGTATCAACTGCTCTCTCTGCACAAGTTATCTCTATAAGCAGAATCTACCAATAGTTTAAAATATAGCCAAATGTGTACTCCTACAGCTGCAATATCGAACAAATTAGCATTTAACAACTAACTGCCAAGTAACTATCGGTGTGAAATGAGATCTTGTCTTCTTCTTTTGCATTTTGCCTTCGAGTAATTCACAGGTGACCTAAATCTTCAACTTACCAACTGTGGCAGATTCAAAAGTCGTAACCCCTAGCTGACCAGCATTTTTTGAACCTGTGATCACTGTTTTGCCAATACCATCACCCAAAAACACCACATTTTTTTTCTGAAGCGGAACTCGAACTATCTCCTCGTAAACACTCTCCTTGATACGTATCACAAACCTACAACCTGTCTTATTATCCGGAGCTGCATTAACAGCTTCCTGAACTGTTCTGTAACAGCCATTAGTGCCGTCCTTGCAAACTATAACATCATCCGATAAATTTGATGGGAAACCACCCCTAAATTCCACTGCACCGGCACGACCAGGAACTTCCCAGAACCCATCACGTTCTGTTTGTGGTGGTTGCCACAGCCGGGTTTCATCGCCAAACAAATCATAAGACACCATCATGCTTAGTGCATTGCTGGTGAGATTAATCAAGTTTTCCAAGAATAAGATTGTTTCTTTGGCAGAGGCTATATCTCCAACACGACTCCGGAGTCCTCCATAGCAACCAGTTTGGTAACTAAGAGCAGCGCTCATCCAAGCACGAACATTCTTGATCTCGCCGTGAGGCAATGTATCATTTGACAATGAAACGCGGTACTGAGAATAAGAAAGAACCTCCAAACAATTCTTGGCAGCATTAGTGAGGTTTTCATTCTCAGAAGATCCTAGGATAGACTCTAACATAGAACGTGCAGTTTTGAGGTTTTGGGATGACACCCAGAACGCAGATTGGATTATTTGAACTGGGGTTGGATTGGAAGGGACATGGTTAGACTGGATTAGAGAGGATTGGCAGGTTTCAGGGTGTCGTGTAGCATTGCAGGCTAGATGGATCTCATGTTCAGGAACTAATTTAGTCTCAGAAGAAACAACAAACAGAAGACAACAAATTATGAAAAGAATACATTTAAAGGATGAGCATGAGAATGCAAGTTTTGACATGGCAGTACTAACAGAAATGGTAGCAATGGTGATTGGTAATCCATGACAAGTTTTGCATATATTATATAGAGATCAACAACATGAAAGGGGACATCTTTTACCTAGACTTTTAGCATGTCTCATCCAATTAAGATAACAGGTAAAGAGTACAATATAACCTGAATTTGTTTTTCATAAGCACCTAAAAAGATGTTACCTTTCGTTCACTCTGGGCACCCTATAAATAGTATATTATGCATATGCAAGAGACTATTTTAATAACCTTCCAAATATTAGAGGCACTAAATTATGACAATTGATCAAGTCCGACTTGAATATAATTTTTTTTATTTTAAACCAAAACTAATATTATTTTAGTACTGATCGATTTTATTAGCGATTAGTTATTTTAAAAATTTTAATTAAAAATTATGATATTATTAAATACAAATTAAGTTATTTGGAAC
Source organism: Erythroxylum baracoense (assembly GCA_025629805.1). NCBI lineage: Eukaryota > Viridiplantae > Streptophyta > Magnoliopsida > Malpighiales > Erythroxylaceae > Erythroxylum > Erythroxylum baracoense. The sequence continues at coordinate 33,465,602 of JAOTAY010000189.1, forward strand.
AATTTTTCTACTAATTAAGAGTAAGATTGCGTACACTTAATATCAGAATTTTTACCATTGTTGTTGTAGTAATAAAATTTTAAAAACATTGAAAATTTTGCTTAGTTTAATTATAAAATATTTATTATTTATCAAAATTTACTTTACTTAAATCTTCGTTAAGTCCTATTTTCCATAAAAAATAGAGGAAAATAGAAGGTAAAGAGTAAATAATTACCAACTGTAGCTGTGTTATACGTGGCAACTCCTGGTTGGCCAACGCTCAAAGAGCCCGTAATTATAGTTTTGCCCATGCCGTCCCCAATAAACACAACATTCCTTTTCTCTAACGGAACTCTAACAATTTCTTGGTACACTCCTTCCTTTATGTGTATCACGAACTTCTTGTCCGGCCTATTATCCGGCGCCGTATTGACCGCCTCCTGCACCGTTTTAAAACATCCGTTACTTTTACTGTTACCGCCGTCCTTGCATACCACGACGTTCACCGCCAGATTCCGCGGGAACCCGCCTCTGAAACCGGAATCCCCTCCAACCGACCCTGGTTTCTCCCAGAAGCCGTCCCGTTCCGTCTTCGGAGGGGTCCACCTGGCGGTGTCATTGCCGTAAATATCGTAAGAGACGATCATGCTGAGAGCGTTACTGGTCAGGGTGGAGAGGGAGGCCAAGAACGCCATAGTTCGGTCGACCAGGGACGTGTCGTTGGCGTACTTGAGGGCGTTCCAGCAGTCGTACTGGAATAGCAAGGCGGCGCTCGTCCATGCGCGGGCGTCCTTGACTGCGGCGTCCGCGGGAGAGGAGAGGCGGTGGCGGGAGTTGGCGAGGAGCTCGAGGCAGTTGCTCGCGGCGTTGGTGCGGTTAGGACTTCCCGCGGAGGAGTCGAGAATGGACTTGACCATGGATTGGGCCGTGACGAGGTTAGTGGAGGATAAAGAAATGGCGGATTGGATGATTTGAAGCGGTGTAGAGTCGGGAGGGACGTGATTGAGAGAAGCTTGGCAAATGTCCGGGAATCTGGTGGCCTGGCAGGCTTGGAGGATCGCCGGCGAGGATCCGGCGGGGACAGGGGGGTGTTTTCGAGTGGGTGGTTTTGTAGGGGGGTGATTATGGTGGCGGGAGGAGGAGAGGGAGGAGGAGATGGAAAGGAGGAAGAAGAAGAAGAAGGAGAGGAGGGAGAGCGAAGCCATGAAAAGGAAGGTGAGGTTGGTGAATAGTGACAAACAGTGAGGCTTTGGATAATGATGGCGATGATGGCGATGAGATTGAGACTGGGAATGAGAGGCCATTGGGGTTGGACTGGAGGAATGAATTTATAGAGAAACTGATTAGAGAAGAACAGAGAATTAGCTAAGTGACATATGATTAAGCGACAACCAAAGCTCTCTCTCTCTAACTCCATTAAAGACTTGATTAAGACTGGTTAATGTTAACGATGACATGGATTTAGAGAGAGAAAAAGGATTCGTCCTAGGAGGGTCACGGGCCGGGTTGAATAAAGTTAAGAGCTCTTTACGTTTTGTCTGTTTGTTGGAGTAAGATATCGTAGTAGTAACAGCAATGGACCGGACCAGTGCCAGAAATATTCGACTCGAACCCGATTTGAAATTTGGGTAGAATCATAATGCACAGTCGATTTTGGGTCTGAATCTGTCTGAAAAAATGTTGTTTTGAATCTAGTTAATCCCTCCCAACTGGAAAGACGTGGAAACTTAAGTTGATCCTCTGCTGAATCTAGGGAAGCTGATGAGCCAGATGGGCTCATGTTGATCGGTTAATTTTGTTAGTTCAGAAAAAGAGTCATCTGCACCGAGCGCACTGCAGTTTCGCCTTTCATAGTGGAGTAACTGTGACCCCCACCGAGGACTCTTCGGTCCCAGTGTTCTCTTTCTCCATGCCCTGAAAGCTTCTGGTTCCACTACCAGCAGTAAGTTCTTTGACAGGAAATGGAAACAAAAGTCCACTATGTGACATAAGAAGGATGCTTAATTTATTCCAAACATGCAAATATAAAAGAAATTCATGATCATTGTTCATATATCATTATGACAAATGTTGATCTGAAGTCTCATACTTCATAATAAGATTTAACCCCCAGCAACTTGTGTTCCCTAAGGTCCGCACAGTAGCACTTTGTCGATGATTACCACCTGTCTACATCATGTATTCCGTATTATTTCTCTTCCGTTGTTCTTACAGGACTCGTAATTGGTTAGAATTGTTCCGGTAAGAAAATATCACGAATCGATATTAACACGTTCATAAAAACAGCAGGAATGATACTGGTATGAAATTTACTCTCAGCCAAGAAAGAGTCAGGGAAAAGAGAAGAAGAGAAAGGTGGAAGGACTTTTTTATTATTATCTGCATGATCAAGAAGGCTATATTTTATAGCCCACTAAACTTAGAAAGTTAAACAATATGCCTATAAGAGTGTAGTTTTCTGTCCAATTTTATAGTGTCTTATTCTGTTTCATAAATCTCAGTCATTTATTTATGTAAATCTCGCATAAATAAATGCGAGACCTGCATAAATGAATGACTGAGATTCATGGGATAGAATAAGAGGCCATAAAAATTGGACAGAAGATTCTGTCTCTCTAGGAGTCTAAATTTTCTGTCCAATTTTATAGTGTCTCATTCTGTCCCATAAATTTCAGTCATTTATTTATGTGGATCTCACATTTAGATCCTGTCTCTCCTAAGAGTCTAGATTCTCTGTCTAATTTTATAATATCTTATTCTGTCACTTAAATTTTAGCCATTCATTTATGTAGATCTTGCATAAATAAATGCGAGATCCGTATAAATGAATGACTGAGATTCATAAGACAGAATAAAACATCATAAAAATTGGATAGAGGATCCTGTCTTCTCTAATGTGAGACCCGCATAAATGAATGGCTGAAATTTATAGGACAAAATAAGACGTCGTAAAAATTGTACAAAAGATACTCTTTCTACCCCAAGGATAGGGAAGCACTAACAACACGAAACTAACAATAGCGAAATATCGTCCCACTACACTAGTTTTCAGCAACCGGCAGGACCCAGTCCTCTCGTACGTGTTCCTCTGCATGCACACACCCATACATACGTGTCCCCCTGCATGCACATACCCACGTATCAGTTGCATAATCATATCAGATACTTGTTAACTAAGTAAGCCAATACACGCCTTCTTTAATTTCTGTATCAAACCACGTAATCTTTAATCTTTCATCTTTCATCTTTCGCTTTCTCATTTTATTCGTCTTCTTGTTATCATACATTGTGAGACTCATATTTCAACTATGAAAAAATGGAGGAAGGCTCTCACCGTGTTCATTGCAGGAGCCTTGTTTTCTATAAACCCATCAACACGAAGATTTGCGACGAGGACACCAACCGCATCATCTTCGATGGTATCGGCTCAGCAGGGTCTGACTTCATATCTCAAATATCTTCAAGGGAAACAGTTGGATTACTGTTCTTTCGTGGGATAGGTTCAATAAGTTTGACAATGCCATAAAATTGCAAAGTAAGATAATCCCAGCAAGAGAATTGAATATCAAGAACATGCTATATCCTACGAATTCATCGAGTTTCATGGATCCAGAGGGCCACAACAATACTAACAATATAATAAAGGAAAACAAATATCAAACAACACTTCTTAATGCTTCGAAGGTTTCCTTGAACCGTACCTAACAGAGGTGTAGAATGGTGGATATCCTTTCAAACGCTTTAGATTTACGGTCAAGATTTGTGAAGACTGCCCGCAACTGCAGTATATACTTTTTCATCAGGTGTGAGGCCAGCCCGAATCATTTCCTCATTCAAATTAAAAGCTTCTGATGATCTTCCTTCCTTGGACAATCCCAATATCATTACTCTGTAAGGGACCACATGCATGATTAGATCCTTCTTACGCACTTCGTTGAACATTTTCAGGGCCTCGTCTACCATTCCAAATTTACACTCACCATGGACAAGTGATGTGTATGTATATGCGTTAGGCATCAGTCCTTGAGCTTCCATTTTTTCTCTTAGCTCATAAGCTTCCTTCATTTTCCCTTTATTGCTATAACCATTAATTAAAACATTGTACGTAATAACATTAGGCCTTTCTCCCTTTTGCTCCATATCCCGAAAGAGTCTCTTTGCTTCAACAAAATTCCCCTGCTTGCAATACATGTTGATCAAGGTAGTATAGTTCACAACATTAAGCATCAAACCTTTTTCCAACATTGAAAATAGCAATCTTTTTGCTTCATCTTGTCGATCTAGTCACTACAAGAAAATTCAGAATTTGCGTCGGAATCATACCGACGGAATTTATTCCGTCGCCACTTACCGACGGAAATGAATAAATCCGTCGCTGAAAACAAACATTTACCGA
>JAOTAY010000189.1:33479452-33512118 GCA_025629805.1 Erythroxylum baracoense
TCCAGCAAATAATTGAAGTATAAACATGAACATCTGGTTCTACTTTCCTTTCGTGCATTTCTTCAAACAACTTCTCAGCTTGAGCAAATTTCCCATTACTTCCATACCAATCAATAAGGATTGTATACGTAGCAGCATTGTAAACAGTTTCCTCCTTCGCCATCAACTTCAACATCTCATTAACACCCCCAAAATCCATTATCTTTATATATGCATTTAGAAGTGTGTTATAAGTGACAATAGTAGGTTTAATCCCTTTAGCACTCATTTCAATCAACAAATCTTTAGCCCTTTGAATCTTTCCACTCTTGCATAACGCATCAATCACAATCGTCAAAGAATATACCGTAATTTCTACATCAGACTCGAGCATCTTTTCAAATAGATTCAAACATGCTTCCATTTTACCACATCTCTTCAAAGCAAGCAAAGAAACAATACAAGACCTCTCATCAATCTTTAACCCGTTACTCACCATATAACTGAAGACCTCCAAACCGTATTCAAACATAGTAACATCAGCATAAACTCTAAACAACATGTCACACAACTTCTCGACAAAGTTAGGCTCATCAAATCTACTTTCAACCAAAGAAACCAAATCTGCTACCGGGCGCCGAAGATCATCATCCGTAACAGTAAAAGTTAAAACATTCTTCATTTCTGCAAATTTTCTAGCCTTATACAATCTTAATATGAGGATCATATACGACTCCAAGTGAGGTTTAGAAGCAACAAGGGGTTGCTCTCTTTGAAGAAAGTTAATGAAAGACAAACACAAGTAAGGGGAGACATTTGGGTCAGAAAGGATAAAATTGATGATGTCTGAATTGAGAAGAGAGAGCAAAGGTGGTGCATTTAGGAGGGGTCTGAGGCCAGAATTGATGAGGGTTTTAGAGATTTTCTTGGCAATTCCTTGGTTTTGGATTGAAATTGAGCTTGCAGGGATGGCTTTATTGAATAATCTCAAGAGCTTTGAATTAGACATCGAAGTATTATCCAAGAAACTGCTATGAGCTTATTAGGAAGAGAAACTGAGACTATTTCTTCCTTTGTTCTACCAGTCAATTGTCTCTACACTCCTTTCTCCATAAAATTAGTCAGAGTCACTTACCAAAAATCATTAACAAAACGAACCCACCACTTGATCATTCAAAGGCACCACAATGCTCTCTTTGATACGGAACCAGCACTGCATGTGGCCTAAGCCTTACAACCTGCGTAAAACCCACATGAGCATATCACCAAAAGAAAGTTCTCCCCGCTGAATCCAACACCTTAAAAAGCGTAAACAAAAGCCTGAAATATCATATCATTGAACCTACAGACACGGACTTGAATTGGGTTTTATGCCAAAAGAAGAAGAAGGTAAACTCAAACGCACTACATTTGGAAGAATAATCGCTTACTTTTCAACCGGGTACCGATTTTTGGTACAAAAGGTTCAAACTTTAAGGATATAAAGAGGTCAAAAGCAGAACTTTGTGCTGCCAATAAGCTAATTTCAAGTTAAGAACAATCATGATTATGGGCATAGTACCACTTCAAGAGAGACCCACGTTGAAGAATCTGAAGCTCTGGCCTTAATCAATGTTAATTACAAGTCTTTTCTTTTTGGCTAATTTCCAATTTGATGGAATAATTAATAAATGCTAATATTTGTATATTTTAATTGTTTCAATGTTTTAAAAATTAAATTGGAAGTTAAACTAATAAAACAAGAAGTATAAAGGCTAAAGATTCAATCAAAATTAAATCGTTAGGTTAAAATTAAATAAAATTAAAGAATCTAAAATATGATTAAAAGAGATTGTTATTAAATATTAAAGCATTTAAATTTTAATTAGAAAAGAAAATTTTAAGTGAAAATTAATTTATTCATTTTGGTTTATAAAAAATTATCGATTCATTAATAAATTGATTATTTTTAACAACAAGAGTTATTAAAGTAAATCGAACTAAAAAGTTAAAAATCGAACCGAAAAATTGAATTGTTCAAAATTTTTATGGTTGAACCGCCAAACAGGTTAATTTTTTTAATCATTGGTTGGTTTATATAATTTGGAACATATTTATTAATATTATTTAAATAAGTCATTTAGTAAAAAAATGAAATGGTAAATTTCCTAAAAATAAAAATCCAGCTTTTACTTAGTTATAAACCAATGCATATTTTTAGAGATGGTAATTGGGCTACCTCGAGTTGGGTTAACCTAGCCTGAGGCGTTGGGCTTGCACTCAAGCTATCCAAACTTTGCTCAAGGTTCGATAACTATTGCATAAATAACATTATTTTTATTTTTATTAAAAATAAAAAAATAAATTAGGCCAAGTCAAGTTAGGCTCGAGCTCCAGCTCGAGCTAAAGCCATACTCCCTTAGATTGTCGGGCTGAGCCATTCCTACGTGTGTTCTCTTCAACAAATATGAAAAATAAAATTATATGATTTTTTAAATCAATTTACGAATTACCTTCTATAACTTATGAGATTGTACGGAAGACAATTATTATAAAACAGGCCTTTTCCTATGGTGACATTATGCGATGACACATCGTATTGTCACATTGCATTGCATACGTAAAATGTAGTTATTAATCTTGAACTTCTTTCATTAAAAGAAGTCTTTGAAAAATGCGAAACTTGATTCTGCTTCATTCTCAATTGATCTTTAATTGATTGTCCTAGTAATATCCATGGAAAAGGAAAACAAATTTGCTTTGGAAAGCTTTTGATCTTTCGATAACGTCCCGTCTCAGGATTGACTGATGTAAAGCACAGGGACAAGGCCAGCCATTTTTCCATCTCTTCCAGGTCGTTTCTTCTTGACCTGCCATAACATGTTCAGATTAAGCGATTAGCCACCTACACGAGTCCTAAAGGCAAAAGCTGAAAATCTCTCCAGGTTCTAGCTTGGCAGTCTTTGGGTTTGGATTCGCTCGGTGGCAGGGAAAGAATAGTAAGAGGAAGAGAGAAAACTGAAAGAATATGCAATGTACGGGTTGTCAGCTTAGTTTTAAATTGCCATCTGAGATTGTAGTTAACGATTATAATCTTATGAGGGATTGTAGAATGAAGAGGATAGGTTAGATGTAAATGTAACAAATCAGGGTAATAGACAATGAAAGAGAGTGTGTTGACAGGATGTGTTCTGAGATATGTTTTGAGGCATGAAACATTAAAAACCAAAGTATGCTCCAACCATTTCAGAAAACTTACATAAAACCATCCATCAACTTCATACTCGATTTCGAGCTCTTCACCTGCTGTTAAGTTAAGCTACAAGTAGGAAAACGGTATTTTAAGCAATATCTGGTATCAAGTTTAAATAATTCTAAGATCTTATTTCTTTTGATAAAGGGTCGGGAATTCATATAGTCTGACCCGAATTGTTAAACTTACCTCATCATCTCCACCGGCAGTGAAGTCATATAGTGCTGATCCGAATTGTGGAGTTGCAGAAGAAACAGGTTCCTCATCCTGAGACTCATAGCTCGGAGGTTCATAATTCTGACGGCCAGCCAAGGGGTTCTCAAATGACTCGTATCTTTGCAAAACAGCTGATTCGTAAGACGGAGGCTCTTCCCTTGGCTGAAAAAGATTCGACATCAGCTCAGGTGCAAGATAAGTAAGTGTAAGAAACTTAAGGTATGACAGGCATTATGTAGCTCTTAATACATGTGAATTATAAGGTATGAATTGTACCGGTGTTTGAGACTTTCCATGATCCTTTTTCTGTGAACTGAACAATGAAGGGTAGTTCATTCCTCCATAGTGGAAAGACATTGAAGTATCAACTGATCCTGTTGAGTCTGGGGAAGATGAGCCAGATGACCTCACATCATCTTCCTGCAAATCCAATCAACTGCATTAGTTCAGAAGTTCACGACCACCCTAAAATGGAAGAAAACAAAGAGTTATCTGCAACAGTTGTACCTCTAATTCGGATGGCTCTAAAAGGGTCTTGGCCCACATATCATCATACCCAACTGAAGGTCTGGCAAAAATGTTCTCTTCTTCCACATCAGGAGCATCAGTTCCATTTCCAGCAATAAATTCATTGACCTGGCATGGAAACACAAAACAACTTCATGATCATTAATCATGGATTTCATTATCACAATAAATGATATAGATCTTTTATCTGATAAGAATATCATCATCTGAAAAGTGAAGGAATATTCTTACCCTGTTCATTGCAGGAGCATTGTTCTCTAGCAACCCATCGTCCCCAAGGTTTGCTGCCCAGGCATTAACCAGATCATCGTCCAGGGTATCAGGCTCAATAGTTGCTGGTTTTGACTCATAAATGAGTTCAGAAATTCCAGTGGCGAAAGCTGGATCATTAAATCCAGTTGATGCGTTTATGTTGTGCTTTGTGCGGTAGTTGTCAATAAGTTTAGCACTGCCAAGTATATTTCATAGTACAATGATGCGACAGGAGAACTGAAAAATAGTTTGAACATATCATGGAACTCAACCACAGCGGCTAAACAATCTTTTATTCTTACCTTATTGGCCCCAAAGGAAGATACTTCGCTCTTGGAATGTAACAGAACAGTGAAACAAGATCTAGCAACTTCTCATGCGTTTCGTAAAGTTTCTTCAGCTCTTCGTCAGTCCATTCCTTACCTGCATTATCATGATAGCGAATGTCCCTGCATCATGACAATATTTAATGAAACCCAGGAAAAGGAAACTGTAACTTCCACAGAAAATAGATTCAGGCACTTACTTGATCAGTTCATCTTGGGCTGTGTACATTTCATCCAACACCATTATCATTGGACTGATTAAAACTCCAAGGCCAGTACCACTAGCTCCTTGATCTTCCCCATTACTAAAATGCAATTCTGATAATTGGGACTGTTCTCCACCAAGTGCCAAAGCATTTAACAACTCATAGATTTGTAGCCTAAAGGGCTCACCAGATCTAATGGCCATGGTCGTTAGGGCTTGGGCAGCAACAATGCGGACCTATAATGAGATTCAAACAAACGAGAAAACGAAAATAAATATTGACCAACAATAACAGGAATACTTTTCGTATCACAGTATCGAGTTAAACTTCAGTTACTGAAGCTTTCAGTCTTTACTTGCGATTGAAACATGCTTACGAGGGTGTGCACATAACTATATACTATTCCTAATAAAAGATGGCTAATCCATCTTAAATAGTTGAGAAGATCAACTTGAAGATTTTCTACTAAATTAGAGGCTGGTATGCAAGAATCGAGTTTACAGAGACAATGGTCAAACTCCATCTGATAATACTGCTGCTGCATAACCAGTTATGGAGGCAAGTCATCTTTTTAAGTGCGAAATATTTTAGTACTCAACCTGGTTCGAATCAAACAGAACTCAAATTTTTATCAAAATCTAAATTAAAGTTTGAGGTGCAACTGGATTTAAGATCGATCAAGTTCAAACTTATGAATTAAATTCGAACTCAAGTTTGGACCTTATAAGGCAAAAGTCCGACTTGACCTATTGCCTGTTGCCTTAGGTGAGACGTGGAAGTTGGAAAGGATATTGATGGAACAAACTGTACAAACACGTATCACATGAAAAAGTTGAATGAGCAGTTTGGGATTTCTTCACATTTTGTTTTCATACTTATTCAAGCCAATGCAAATTAAAAGGTGTTTTAGATGGAATATAATACCTCCCAGCTCCCACTAAATGCACACCTTTGAAGTCGAGTCAATGCACTAGCCAGAGTGGGGTTACGAGAGTTGGCAGCAGCAACCATTTTATCTGGATCCAACAGCATCAGTGCAGTACCAGGAGGGGTTGAAGATTCCCAGGCATATTCATTAGCAGCATAATTTGCATTTTCTCCAAGGAACCATACCTGTATGTTCATCATTTAAAGATATTAAAATTTGGGTTTAACTAATACAAAACTACTCTCTCTGTAGCATTTCTTGAATCAACTATAGAGTTTCTATGAAGAATAAGTGTAATATGTGCAAGATTCTTACTGCTGCTTGGACTAGTCGCTGCAATGCCAGAGCTGACTTTGGATCAGATGCAGAAACCCTATCTACTGACGTAAGTCCTAGCATTGATCCAGGCTGTGGAGGTGGTAGATCAAGAACTATAGTGACTGCTTCTAAAGCTGTGTGTTTTCCTTCAGGACCAGCTCCAATAAGGCATGTCTACAAACAAAAGTCCATCGACTTAATCAGCATTATCTATTGTAATCAGTTTCTACGTCTAATTGATTTTGCTTCTCATAACAGACAATTAATGAATCTAATCTCAAGTTAAAGCATACTTTCCAGAGTAGTTGTAAAACGTCAGCATCAATCTTTCCTGGGACTTTTGTAGCAAAGATCCTTGCGATTTCAAGCAGAGTAACAGCCATACCTGGAGTAGCCTGGGGAACCAATTAAATAAACGACAGAACTACAATTCACAGCTTTGCCTAAACATCACAAAAATAAAATGAAGTCTCTTTGAAAATCATAACTAGGTTAGAATAAGCTTCGATGAATCCGAGTTCAGTTTTTTAATACTTAAATTTGTGTCGAATTGTATTTCAATTTTAGATTTTTAAATTTTTTTTATTTGGAATAAATTTTGAATTTAAAATTCAAACTTTTTAAATTTAAAATTTAAAATGTAAAATTAAATTTTATTAATTTTAAATTAGAGTGGTTCAAGTTAAACCTAAAAGAACTTTTTGCTCTGCCTACAAACAATGATTTTATTAATTGATTGATCATGCTAGGTAAATCTCCAACCATTAAGAACTAATATTAATAGTTAATAGTATGGTTCAGTTTTCCTCTGTTATTAATTTCCTGATAAATTTATAATCTTAAAGTGTGAATTTCAGTCCAATTACAAGCGCTTGATACGAAGTTGGCTTGCACTTGTAAGATATGAATTGCATACCTTAAAACGAGCATGTAACGTAAGTAAAACATCATTTACTATTGTTGCTGGCCAAGCGGGATCAGAAAGCTCTGATGCAATAATGGTTTTTAGTTCTTCAAACGATTCATGTGGGCTTTGCATCCATATTAGTGCCTTGATTACCATTGCCCGAACATAAGCACACTCGCATGCTACAGTTGTCCGTACTACCTCCATTAAAGAAGCTAGCAAGTTGGCGACTGTATCGTGAGCACCTGTTACACTAGATTTTGCAGCTTTTCCAGCACCTAAACAAGCACAGAGAGGAGGGAAAAAGGGAAGAAGACTAAATTAAGATAAACATCACCAAAGGGAAACTTTGCATATCGCTTATAAACTATGTACGTAAATACGGAATGGTCACGTTGGAAAGAGAATTTCTGTAAACACGGGGAGAAATGATCTCATAAAAAATCAAACTCATTTATAGTTAAGGTTGGAACGGAGAAGACACTGAAAATGAAGTTAAAGAGAAGTAACGTAAGTTCCCAAGGCCTGCCCATAAATTGTTAAAAGAATCAAGAAAAGAAAAGAAGGGAGACAGAAGAAGATCAATACAAAAATTACCTGGTGCATATGGGTTTTCACTAAAATCTGAATCATCTGTAGAAACATTAACCTCTTCATCAATGTCGTCATAGCCCAAAGAAAAAGCAGCAGCGCGACTTCTCCCCATCTCCTGAACAACTCTTGCCGCAGCATGAAGCCCTGGCCTTGAAAAACTACGGAAAGAACTCTCCAACCTATTCAATCAAAGTAATAGAAGGAAAAAGGAAAAAAAAAAGGCATAACTCTAACCGATGTTTGATCCACTTTATAAACCAGCATCTAAGAAGCCTATCTAAATTCAGCAAAACAAAGTTAGACATTGGAGAGACAGAAGGATAATGTGCTCAGTCGACCTCCTTAGCACAAGTTTAAGGAGAGTTTGTGGCTGCCTAGTTTTTTGAGGAATGTCTTTCGAAACCTTTGATTTCTTGTCTTCCGGCAACTTCATAACCTCTCTGCTTAAGTTGTACCACCCTACAGCCCTCTCTTCGGTTCTGTAAATACATGTAAGCAGAATCAGATGTTGCAGAAGTAGCCAAAAAGGCAAAAGAAACCAAAGCAAATTTAGACTGGTATCGATTTAATTTCACCACAAACTATAATCATTCCACTCCATTTTAGCTTATTACAGTTGCGTAACAGTCTCACTGATAGAAGAAAGACATAGTAGTGGCAGAAGAATTTCATGCCATCAAAATACATAAACAAATGCAGCAGGAGAAAAAGAAATTACCTCTCTGAGTTGTCATATTTCCCTAGCAAACATAAGATTGCCTCAAAACAAACTCTTTCGCTGGGATCTACGAGCAGTTGATGAAGGATTGATTTGAACTGAGATTTTATGTCAGGCCTTTCTGAAACAGAATAACAATAAGCCGAAAGATACGTGTTGACTCCAATTCAAAGAGATAAAATGTACTTACCATCCAGTGCACGGGCTCTACATATTGAATGGCACAACCTGGCAAGTGCAACTTTGGCAAGTACATCATCCAAATGGAGGGCATGAAGCAATTTTTCTGAAGATCAAAGGTTTATACAATGTTACACGAACCAGGAAGTGAGATTGAAGTCTGTCATAATAAATTCCATATTGCAGTTCTTCTACAAACACAAGTAAATGTTTAACAAGATATATATGGTCCCTGACAACAAAATGAAATCATGCAGATTCTAAGTAGACCACAAAAGAAAATACTCTATTCTATGGCAAAATTTAAGAGTATGTGACCAAAAAAGAAGCTGCATGCATATGAAATGAAAAGCAAGCAAACCTCAGTGACCAACTGTTTCAAAACTTTGACTGAACGACAGTGGAATGAAGCGGACTTAAAATAGCATAAAGCAAGTAAAATAAAAAAAATGAAAATGTAGCATATCAACTCAAAGTGTTATGCTACCTTTCAAAAAAAAAAACTCAAAGTGTTATGCTAATGCTAATTCTTATCCTTTTTTCTTTTTCTTTTTTATTTCAATAAAAATGGTATTATTAGCTGAAAGGATTTGAGAAGCATACCTATTGGTTGATCTAGCTTTCCTGCAGAACAATCAGAAGAAATCATCGGGTGATATTATTTCCAAATCTTATACCTTTAAAGAAATCTAGTCTCATGGTGGACATATCTTTTAATATAGTTGATAGACAAATACCAAATGTCATCGCAACTGCATAAGGGTCTTTTGTTGCCAACTCAGAGAGAATTCCTAAAGCATGCCTCACAGCAACAGGATCAGGACAGAATACCCTACGGAAAAACTGCAAATTTAGCTTTCCATTCATCAGAAATAAGAAAACCCTACTTAAGAGTTCAAAATGAAAGAAAACATATAGCGATTGAAGACAGCAGCAAAACTTAGGAGAGAGAATGTCATTTCCATTGTTCAAGCGTCAAATATGCATATGCAATAAATACTTGAAACTAGCTAAAACAAGATAATAATCAAACAAAATAAAGGAGCTAGAAATTCACGATTAAGGCAAAAAATGTACCCCTGTGCAGCGCGCAGAAGAAATGCTGGGTTTCCAGGATCTAAAGGAAGTCTTCTCAATGCACTTAGAGCAGCATATTGTAAATTGCTCCGAATGGTAGACTAATTAAGAAGAGAACAAGTCCCACATAATAAGCAAACAGATATAGGATTACAGGACCAGTGACAGTAGATGTTTCTATTTACAGAAGACAATGAGGGTGAAGAAAAATAAAAAATGCATCTAATGGCCATACATTGCTCGCTTAAAAAAGGCACCGCATTGGAGAAAAATATACCTGTTTTTTTGTACCAACACTTTAAAATCATATCGTATAATAACAGAAATTTTGTTTATCATGAAGGGAATGTCATCAAACCTTTCTGTGATTGCAAAACTAGGATTATCATCTTGTGTATGGGGATCCATGTATATAGAGGTTGACGACTAATTAAAAGATTAAAATTGTAGTTCTAATCATAAGTTGATGCCTTTACCTCCTTATCACCAAATTTTATTCCAAGTACACCTTTCTTTCGTTTTTGTAAGTTATCACCAACCTGAAAACCGTAACATATGAACATGATACTTTTGATCATGATTATTTCACATTGAACTAATTATAAAAAGCATAGGTAAGAAAATAAAATTCTTGACGAAACAAGAGATATCAAACCTTATAATTCACAAGGTTTACTTGGTGATGAGTACAGTTCAAGTTATTCATGCATTTCAACAAACTTATTTTGGATGCTATTCTGAAAGATTAAGAATTACTGATGTGGGACTACTGCTTTCTGATCAACAATGTTATATAAGCCTTTCCAAGTAGAGACTTTCCTAGTTAATCCTTTTGGCAAAATCAAAATCTCAAATTGGTTTTGTAAATTACTAACAGAAACGAGTGACATCTACCGAAAAAAGGTTTCTGAAACTTCATCTTTAAGCTCGAAGGACATTGTTAGGTGGCCAAATACTCCTATAGATGTACACATGCTTGTTCAATTTCAAAAGAAATTTAAATTTACTACTTCTCTTTGCTTGCACCGACTTCCCCCAACACTAAAAACAAGGTGTTGCTAAAATGAAAAATGGGTTACTTTCTTGTGACCAAAGTGATCAAAAGCGATTCCAGGATTTATGCGCTTCCAAGTAAATAAAATAGAAAACACTGAGGAGGAATTACGACTCAAACTTTTATGATGGAACTACACAATATGGTGTGTATCATACTTGAAAACATCAACAGCTGAAAGAACGGACAAAAACCTGCTCAAGAATGTCAAATACAATCTCGTACTGTCTTAATAAAATTTCAGCATTGCTTGAAGGAGCACATGTGAGAGCTTTTAAAGCTTGCAGTTTACGTGCATGAACTGAAAGGAAACAAGATAAATTTAAAGTCAAAATCAATAATAAGATTGTTAAAAGAATGTAGAAGAAATCACCAATAACTATTGTAGTAATTCATGAAATATCAAGGTACGTAAAATTCTAATATATATATATATATATATTTATTTATTTATTTATTTATTTTTTATGTTGACATAATATTTATCTTTCAAAGAGAAAAAGAATAGAACTTTACAAATTTTAATATATAAGCTTACACTTTTTAAATGAACCTTAGCAATATACAATCAGAATAATCATATCTAGTAACAAGACGCAGGTTTTTTACGTTGAACCTTGCAATGCCTTAAAAAGTAGTGAACTTATCCTGTAGGTACCTCAACGGACAATGCACCAGAACAGACTTCCCATGATATCCTCAAATAAAAGGTTGAAGTATTTTAGACTTTGGGGACTATGTGTTGTCTAAACAAGTATACAATATTACTATTAACCAAGCCAAACATAAGACTTTCAGTTTCTGCCAACAGTTCCATCATTAAAGGAGTTTGAAAGAACAAATTACATTCAACATTAGCATTTGTAGCCTCTGCTGAAAGTTGTTGTACAATTCGCGGCACAACATCAGCCCTGGTCACCCCTCCACTAGCATCAATGTCAGCTAGAGCATCCCAGTTCGGAGTTGGGATTCCACCTCCTGAGCTTAATCCTTGTGAACCAGTATCTGCTAATATTCTAGCCAAGTAATAAAATACATACCGTAGCACAGTTCTATCTTCACATTGCTGATTAAGCTGTATGTTACGAAAAGAACTTATTTTACTGGCACTGCTTCACTTGGCCTCTACTTCTCAATCATAAAGAATGGTGCATTTCATAGTTCACAACGATAGCTAGCTAGGCATGCACCAAAAGGTAATCGTATCTTAAATCACTAACAGAAATTTTCCACAAGAGAATGCATACGCATACCATGAGAAGAGAAGGTGCCAATGCCGGGTCAACTGAATTGTAGACAGCGAGTTTGGGGAACACTCTTTTAATTAATAGCTTCTGAGAGCTTTTCTACTCAGAAAATATGAAAAAGATACACAAAATTAGTAGAGAACAATGCCGAAATCATATACGAAAAAAAAAGCTCAAAAAATAAAAAAATATTTACCTGATCAGACGTTGCAGAGAGCTCATGAAGATTCCTAGCTAGTAATGCATATGAAACAGGCTGAAGCGATAAAAAAACTATTTCCGTGACAAAATCCAGAAATCGACCATACATATATAAGTACATACATACACAATAGCATATATTTACCGTTCGTTTTTGTTTTTGAGGCCTGATGTTGCCTTTGATAGGGTGAAAAGCAGCTTTAGCAGCTGAAATAGTATCATTTTGCAACTGCAAAAGAGCCGCTCTCTTCGACTTCCTCTCTCCCAGCATAATCTTCCCGCCCGAAGACGACGAAGCCGGCAAAGGCGGCCGTTGCTGCGTAGCCGAACCCGCATTTGATTTATTCGACGACGGTGGATCCGACGTCATCAGATCCATCAGAGTAGACCCTTGAGACGGTTCCTACACGTACTCCGAAACAAATATACAGCAAGTGAATAAAAAATCCACGATATTCCGAGAAAATCTAGAAATTTTCGTGGATAATGAGAGAAAGAGAAGGTTACCGTCATTGCTTGGGTGCGTTTGGCTCTGGGTTCGCGCTTGTAGTAGTACAAAAGACGTCAAGGAGTAACTGTCACGCCGAGAAAGCATGCAGTATATACGTGAGAGCTATTGGGTGCATTACCAGGCAGCAGCTGTAATGGCCTCTATGATGACGTGGCTTCAATATAATGAGCCATGTCAGCCAGTGGGGTTTGAATTGTTCAAACTGATGGGTAATTTCAGGTGCATGCCATTCCTCCGCACTAACTTGATATGGAATCAAAAGTTTAAATTTCAATTATCAAATTTAAATATTCAAATTTAATTATAAATTTGAGTGTAATAAAATATGATTTAATATATTAATTTTATATCAACTTAAACTTATGAGATTCAAAACTCTTCAACCAAGTTTATATTAAAATTATTAAATATAAATTTTAATTGAGATTAAATAATTAAATTAAAAATCGGTGTAAAACTAAATTTCATATAAATAAAATTGTTATCTTTAATTTTATATATCAAAATTAACCTTTTATATTTTTTGGATATTTACTTAATAATATTTAAAAGGAAAATGAATATTATCATGTAAAAAAGATCATTTTAAAAAGAGATGAACTTATGTAATGTTTTAAAAACTAGACCGGAAGTTAAATCGGTAAAATAAGAGATTTAAGGCTTAAAGGTTCAACCAGTATTAGATCGTCATAAAACTGACTAAAGAACTAATAAATTAAAGAATTTAAAATATGATCGAAGAAATTGAAGTTTAATTGAAAAAAAGATTGTTAAATAAAAATTATTTATTTATTTTAATTTATAAGAAGTTATTGATTTTAAAAAATTGGCTGATCAATTAATAAACTGATTAATTTTAACAACAAGAGTTATTAAAGTAAATCAAATTAAAAAATTAAAAACTGAACCGAAAAATTGAACGGTGCAAAGATATACTGTTGAACCTGCCAAACTAGTTGATTTTTTTAATTATTGAATTTATCTATTTAATAAAATATGAAAGGAAAAATCATATAATTTTTTTTTGGATTTGAATTTATAAATTAAATTAAAATTTATATTTAACTTACACACCCTTGCAAACTACTAAGATTCTAACTCAGTCTCATGGAAATTGTAGACCGTAAATGAAATATTTACAAATTAATATGAAATTTGTTTATTTGAATTTTTTATTCCCTAAAATAGTTATTTCTTTCATGTCAAAAATGTTTTTTTCCCTAAAACGGAATGATTGTAATTTGTATTGTACACCCTAATTTGGGCTGAGCCCGAACCTGAGTCTGGAGCAGAAAAGGTCTCTAGTTTTTGTATGTTCTGATATTCTCGGTCTACGAGACCCACCCTTAACCCCTCAATTTCGGACTCCACTCGCCACCGTCACGGCACCACCCCCACTAGCCGATTGCCGGCCGGAGCTTCAGTTCTCGGCGGACTTGTACCAGGGTGACCGCCCCTCGAAGCCAGGAAATACAAGGTCGCACTCTTTTCTTCGAACAAGCCTTGTTTGAATCTCCATCGTCGCCAAATTCAAAGTTCGCAATACTGTGAAGCTGCAAAAGTATGAGGCTTTTTAAGCTACCGAAGCAGATCAAATAAAGGGTTCAACAGCTCATTGTCGTCAATCAACATGGAATCTAAGAGCTTTAGTCCCCCACTGGGTCACGTCTAGTGTTTGCGGCTGTCTCGTCATTCTAGTTCCTTATTTTGGTGGTTTGGTTTTTCCTGTTTTGGATTTATCACATTTATCATGAAATAGAACAAAGGAAAATCCAGAATTTGTCTGTTATCGTCCCCTTATTGAGCTCTAGGGTTGTGTAGAGAATCTCGATAGGCGTTTTCTGTTTGAAGCTTCGGTAACAGGTGCGGCAAGTCAGCTAAAGAAGTGTTTGGTATGATTGTCAGCTTCTCTTATTTTACTTGTTAATTTGTTTTGGTCAAAACTATGTTGTACTTAGCATGTGGCTTCTGTACTTGCAATGCGGTTAGTCATGCTGTTGTTTAATTACTCCCTGTTGTGAATTATCATGAAGGCAATTGTAGCTTCTCTCCATCGTACAAAAATTAGTTTAGAGTACTCTTGTGGGGAGTTTTGGTTTCCATTTCTGTTACTTTGTTTAGATCATCACCTTGTCCTAGTTGATGATGACTCAGTTGCATGTTTGATCATTTTATCGTTTGTGAGTCTGTGATTTGATCTTCTGTTTGAATGTTTTATGTTTTTGAAACCATACATTTATGCAACTGGGATTAGACTATTCAAAGCAAAGGCACATTTTTCTACCTTGATTATGGAAGTCCTTGACAAGGGAACTCTAATTTTTCATAGATTTCCTAGACAGGAGGTTAATGATGGGGCTGATATTTCAGGATCTTTTGAAAACAAGGCAAAATTACATTCCTTCGCATCATTATGCATTTCAATTCTAGCTTCCGAATTTTGGAGTTTGAAGCACATAAGTTGATTTCATGTTAGACAGTTTCTGTTATGCTGTAGAGGGCTTAAATCTTGTGCAATGATATATGATAAGCTGAGGTATGTTTTAGCTTTTAACTTTTTTCTTCAAATTGGTGTGCTACTATAGGTCTAGCCTTTAGAAAATGAGAATCATGGCTTTAGTATCAAAAGCAGCTCTTCCTAAATCCTTGAAAGATTGGGGTAGGGATTCAAACAAGTGTTCATATTTCTAAGTCACGGACAATTGGCCACTGCCTCTAATTAAAATTTCACGGTTTCTGGTCTTTGATTCCTTGAGCATCATTCTCCTTATTATAGATTAGATTTAAATTTTGAAGGCTCATGGCTGTAGCATTTTCTTCTAACTTTTTAGATGTACAGGGCATGATTCTCCATCATAGGACAATTCTGTTCCCTTAACATGGGTATTTAAGCTGTTTACGAGTATATAAGTTTGATTCCTGCTATAACAGTACTGATTTTGCCTGTAATTCCCGTTATCAACTCTGTGAAAGACAGCATAAGCTAACAACATAGGTTCCGTCTCATTTAGATATGTGAATGCTTTTGGTTTTAATTTGTTCAGACTACTCCATTTGAGTGGACGGTGGTGCTGCTACTGGAAAAATGAGTGGGACTGGCCGAAAACGCAGATCTAAGTGGGATTTAAAAGAGGAGCCTCGAAATTCTTTGGAAAATGTAAGAGAGAATTCTTGGACGCCGAAAGCAAGCTTACCTTTACATGATAGAGAAGCGGCCCGGGGCTGGTATTCTCCAGATACAACTGATGGGGATCACCCAAAGTGGTCTGCAATGGAACCTTTATCTGGTAGAAGAAGTTCATGGAGGGATGACAACATTGAGGATCGTAGCAGAACGTTGAAAGCAATGCCCTCATGGGATGAGGAGCAGAGCTATGGAACTAAAATGTCTCCTGGCCTTGATGATTGGAGACAACAAAATCACCACCATTCTCCAAAAAATGAATGGAAAAGATCAAGAAGGTTTTTAACATACCTATTGTTTGCTTTCTGATTCAACTGTTAGACCTCTTGAGACTCTCACTTTAATTTAATGTTTGTTGTGTATATTATTATTGTGACTGATTCTTTGTTATTCAGAATTGGTTCGAACTGCCTTATTTCTCATCTTTATGGTTACCATGCAGGAGCAGGAGCAGGAGCAGGAGCAGGAGTAGGAGTACAGTCCCGGGCTACAGGAGAGAATCAGGATATGACAGAAGTAGAAACAGATCAGCTTTATCAGCTCAAATATGTAAAGATTTTACTGCTGGGAGATGCGGGAGAGGCAATCTTTGTGATTTTCTTCACCAGGCTCATGAGGATACTTCAGAGAGACATAGAAAAACCTCGGCTTCAAAGTATTCCTCTTCCCATGATACTAAAGAGCACCCTCTGGGTAGTGGAAGAAGAGATGATTGCTGCACTGATTTCCTAAAAGGCAACTGTAGGAGAGGTGCATCCTGCCGGTTTGCTCATCACAGTTCTTCTGATACATCTGGTAGATGGTCCACAAATGGGTTGGTCAGAGACAGAGATAGTGACAGGAGAACTAGAGATGTATCACCAGAGAGGCGTGGGGAGCGTGAAACTCATAGAGCAGCTGATATACCTTGCAAATTTTTTGCTTCTGGGAATTGTAGAAATGGGAAACACTGCAGGTTTTATCATCAGGGTCAGGGACGCTCAAGCCCTGAGAGCACAAGAGATAATAGGTTGCTACCAGGCCAAAACTCAGGTGATTTGGAGAAAGCATGGAATGATCCAAAATGGGATAATGTAAGGTCTTCTTCACATGCTACCAAATTGAGTTTGGATAAAAAGGAAGCAATAAGTTCTCCTTTACCAAGGCTCAGCCCATGGTCTATGGATGATAAATGGGTGCCCACTATTGATGCAAAAAAGATGGAAACTGGTCATAAAGTAGTAGAGCATGACACAAAACAAAGCCTTGAGTGGAAGACAGACATTCCTAGTGATAGCATGCGTCCTGAGCAAAGAGCTACAGAGAATTGGCTTGGTGATATGGACATGTCTCCTGATTGGAATCCTAGACTGCAGGCACCCAACCATGTTGATGACAGAGAGTGTAGTTCTTTGCCTGTTCATGACTCAGGAGTGACTCAAAATACTTTAGGTCGAGTGCATAATGACATTGCTGTTATACCACCACCATCTTTCACTCAACAGAGATACAATCTAGGAGAGGCAGGTCATGTGGGTTTGCCTCATGAGATTTTGGGTGGAAGAACTGCTGCTTCTATGAGCATTTCTGCCAATTCCTTGGGAGCACATGGCTTCAACCAGAATGGGCTGGGTTCAAATGTTTTGCCCCTTCCACATTTAAATCTGATTGGACAAAATCAAGTCTCAAGCACAGCTGACCCCTCAAGATATGGGGGCACAGTAAGCTCTCAGAACCAGACAATGTTTCTGGATAGGAAAGAAACTGACAATCTGGCCCTTGGAGAAGCAAATTCATCCAGTTTGAATTCTGGAAGCCAGATACCGCAGGGCACAGTCAGCAGTGGAAACCTTACTCCGCTTAGCAACATTGAAGCCTCTCTGGTGCAATTACTTGCAAATGGACAGCAACTTCCACAACTTTTTTCAGCTCATAATCCTCAAAATGAGGCAGACGTTGAAACAGTTAATCCAAATCGAGCTGTTGCACCTGAGAAGCAGTATGATCCTATATTTGACAGCATTGAACCTGAAAAGCAAACTCTCATAAGTTATTCCCTGGGCCTTTCATCTAACCCGGTTGTACCGGACAGCTTTGTTGAAGGGAAACGTGATAATGTACCCTCTTCATCTTTTGCTGGTGCACAAAATAGTGGTCATCATAGTGTACTCGGTAGTTCAGTAAGAGAACCTAATGATGAGAGTCATCAGTCAGATCAACTGGAACCAGGCTCAGAATCTGAAGCCTTGAAGAAAAACAATGGAGGGGACATGAAAGAAAGCATGGAAATACAAACAAACAATGCACAAGATAGTGGTTCTCCAGAGAAAATTGATGAAGATGATAAGCATGGTGAGAACAGAAAGAACAAGGATGTGAAGGGAATTCGTGCATTCAAATTTGCACTCGTAGAGTTTGTCAAGGAGATTTTAAAACCCACATGGAAGGAAGGTCAAATGAGTAAAGATGCTTACAAAAATATAGTGAAGAAAGTGGTTGACAAAGTTACCGGGACCATGAAGGTTGCGAGTTTGCCTCAAACACAAGAGAAGATTGAACAATATCTGTCATTCGCAAAGCCAAAGCTAACAAAACTTACCCAGGTAAAGTCTGATCTACTACGTAAAATATTCCCTTATTAAGCAAACACTATCTTAAAATTTTCATCCTACCTCTCCACTCGTGACTGTTCCTTTTGGAACTTTCTCTTCTTTGCAGTCTATTTTTACTTGTCAAGTAGATGGTGTTTCATATTTACTTTGGCCAACTGGGGCCTTTTGCCCTGTTTGCTTGCTTATCATTTTTTCTTTAAATTTTTGCTGCAGGCATACGTGGAGAAATTTCAAAAGAACAAATGAACAAGGAAACTTCCAATGTTTCATGCTTGTTTATTTTCCCATCTTTCATAGCTAGCTTATGATTAATGCATGTTTTAGCTTGACATATATCTACATGAAAATGGCTTTGGAATATAAGTTTATAACCTTCCAACTCCAAATTGTACATTAACTATGCCTTTTGTTTAGAAAGTAATGCTTGCCATCTAATCCTGGATAATTCATGGCTACTTTATGCAGGGGCCCGCAGAATGGTAATCTTGGTTTTTAATCTTTTCAGTGTTTTTGTGCTTCAAGGTGTATTTGGGACGGGATGCAAGCTGGTTTTAGTCTGTGTAGTCCTAGCAACATTGTCAGTCAAATTTTAGTTTGTGTAGTCCTAGCACCATTGTCAGTCAAGTAAAAGAGGTCATTCTTCTGTTTCCACTTCTAGCTTGAATACTGCTTGTAAATTTAGTCATAGAATTTTGAACGAGTAAAGCATGCAGTGTACTCTTGCTTACTATGTTGTAGCAATTTTGTATCGTATAGTTGCTCGGGGAAGAATATACTGAAGTACCTGATTTGCTTTATCACTGCCTCCCATTTCTAGAGGTAGCCATTGATTAATTAGTGGAACTAGGAGATTGAATTGCATGCAGATCTTTCCTCATGACTTGGTTAGCCACCAGACCACATATTTTTTGCAGTTAATGTGAACTATGGCAAATTTTGGTGGAGTCCCTCTCTATATTCTGATAAGAGAAAAGCCAAGAGAAGAAACAGATGATGGAAAGGCTTACATATCTTCTTCTTTTTTCTTTTTTTTTTCCCCCCCTTCTCCTTGACATAAACTTGAGGTGATCTTAAAACAAATTTGTCCAAAAGGTTTTGAGCTGGTCAAATTTGGTACAGGAATGTGCTAACCCCAGTTGGTTTTGTTATGATAAGGTCAAAAGTGCCTGCCTGAGTGAAAGAATGAGTATAATTCTTAACTTAATGGCCATTATCAAACAGTGTAGTTACTTCCATTTGCTTGAAGTATCTTACTTTGTTTACTATTACTCAATATGAAAGAAAAGTATACGGCCTTCTTTAAAGGTTTAAGAAATGAGTTTAATTAGAATTGAATGAGTTGGAATTCAATCTTAATCAATGGAACACCAACATTATATTTCCCGTGTGAGATTGAATTTATGAATTTTTAAATATAAAAAAAAATTTTTTTTTAAGAAAAAGAGCATAACTAAGATTTTGTTCAGCAAACTAATGAAGGGTAACTATTTATATCATGAAGCAATCAACAAAATACACCAAAATATCTACTCAACACCAAAAGTTGTGTACATATTTTCTAGAAACTCTTGTTGATAACCGATGATTAAAAAATGTAAACCGTTTGGTCGGTTTAACCGTAAAAACTTTGAATCATCAATTTTTTTATTTAATTTTTAACTTTCCGATTCAATTTATTTTAATAATTCTTATTGTTAAAAATTAATTAATTATTAATTAATCAAATAATTTTTGTATATTAGTAAGTTTTTATAAATCAAAATAAATCAATTAATGTTTATTTAATAATTTCTTTTTTTAATTCAACTTCAATTCTTTAATACATAAGAACAATCTATTTCAATTATATTTCAAATTCTTTAATTTTATTTGATCTTCAACCAATTTTATGACGGTTTAATAGCAATTGAACCTTTTAAACTTTAAATTTTTTGTCTGATCAGTTTAACTTCCGATCTGGTTTTTGAAATATTACTAATAATCATAGTATAAGACTTCTTATTTCCTTCTAGTTATTCGACATATTGTTCTTATTAATATCAACTTTATTCGAACAAAAACAATAAATTAAGAAAAAATTTCGTATTTGCTAAATAGTGAACATTCATATAATCATTAATAATATACATAATAAAAAATTTTTTATCAAACATCGATAAGTTCCAATGCACTTCCATTTCTGATTCAAATATTGTATCCGTAACTTAAAACTATTTCATGCAAGCATTTTATATCTAAGAAAGCAACATTAAAAACCAAAATCGATTTCCAAACGCTCTCTTTGTTTAGAGTCACCTTTGGCAATAATTGCATTCAATAACACCACACATTCTTCACTATCATATGAAACACAATAAAACCAATAAATTGGTTTTCTCATGGTGCATGAAAACTAATAAAAATCACTAATGGTGATATTCACTAATTTTTTAAAACTAGACCAAAAGTCAAACCGGTAAGATAAGAAGTTCAAGGTTTAAAGGGTTCAACTGGTATTAGACCACTATAAAACTGGTTAAAGATTGAATAAAATTAAAGAATTTAAAATATGATTGAAAATATTATCCTTACTCATCAAAGAATTTGAAGTTTAATTAAAAAAGAGATTATTAAATAAAAATTAATTAATTAATTATAGTTTATAAAAACTTATTAATTTATGAAAATTGATCGATTAATTAATTAACTGATCGGATTGTAGTTATTAAAGTAAATTTAACCGAAAATTGAAAATTAAACTAAAATTCAAAGTTTTTATAGTTGAACTGGTCAGATTGATTAGGTTTTTTAATCACTAATATTAAATATACATAAAATATGGAAAGATGCTGATTTTTTAATTTTTTAACTCTTCATGTCACATTTGTCTGTGGGTCTATCGAAAACAGCCTCTCTATTTTGTAGGGTAAGACTGTGTACAATCAGACCTTTCCAGATTTCGCATTGGTGCGAGATTCAACTGGGTGTGATGATGATGATGAAAAGATGCTAATATATTTATGCATATATATAATATTTGTGAACTTGCACATAAGGTAGTGTGGATAAAAGCATCACCGTGCTGCTAACTCAAATGATCATTAAAAATGCATCAACAAGCTCTAAATAACAAGTTTAAATACACTCTAATTGCAATGTTTATATGCAAAATCATACATAGTGAATGTTTTTAGACTGCTCCAACTACCCAAAACGCATGTTAACATTTTGTTCCTGAACCGATGACTTACTCTTTCTAAGTAACGATAAAGAAGATTTAGTTATAACATATACAAGGTTCCTAGAAACCTAAAGTGTAACATATCCATAGATTCAAACTAAGTTTCACATAAACAAGCATATATGTACCTTTATTTTTATTATTCTATACAAAACAAACATGTTCTTGTGCTTTATATGTGCTTGGTTTAACTTTATTGCATGTGCATCGCCGAGAGAGAAGTCGAGAGACACTGAGACAGAGACTGAAATTATGCTCAAAAGCTACACGTTGTATTACGTCAAGACTGTCTTATTCCTGGAAGAGAGACGACCAAACGAACTTTCCGGCCAAAAGCCTCCGTAGGCCCCCTTATTATGCTATCGATATTATATATATATATATATATATACATATGGTTCTACGTAACTCAAGCTGATCGTTATGATTGTTTCGACAGATCATATATGCCACTTTAGTCAACAATATCCTAACAAACCTTTTACACCATTTTCAATTATCAATTATACCTCAATGTTTTTCACAGTTTGTGCAACTCCTTTCGCTTGTTGGCCGTAATTTAACATCATTGTCATCGTCTTCTTCTTCTTCTTCTTCATAATTACTGTTACCTTTTTGCCTTCTTCATGATTACTGTCACCTTTTGGCTTTACTAGTCAGTAATTACCTGAGGGTCAAAGCACACGGCTGTGAAGTCCACTCCATTGACACCAAGGTTGAATCCCGCAGAACTGCCAACTGGGGTCTCCATGGAGGTCGAGACGGCGGAGCCAAGAGGTCTGTTGTAGGTCACCGGCCACTCTCCGCTAAAGGGTCGGTGTTGGTTGGTGGATTGAAGCAAGCGGATTTGTCTTTTGAGGAACTTGACGTATCGAATTGCTTCGTCCAGCATTGAAGCTGTGTCCATTTTTGTACCTCCAGGGACGAGTCTCTGCAGAATCCTGATCTTTTCGCTGATCCTCTCCCTCCGACGCCGAGCTGCGACGCTTTGAGGGTCGTCACTGATCCTGACATTCCGTCTTTTCGGCTTGCGAATTGATGCTGGATCTATATCCACTGGTTGCATGCTCGCTATCTTATACATCATCTCTTTCACGGCTCCGAGCTCTTCCTCTGGTTCATCTTCTTGTTGGTCGTCTTCATCTTTAGGGTTTGCTACTTGGTCACCAAGAAGGGTTGAGATGGATATGTGAACTGAAGAATATGATGATGATTGTTGTTGGTTTTGAAAAGTGTAGCTAACAGGCCAAAGTGGGCTGAAGGGAATATGATCATTGAGGACTTGATGATCTTCCATGGCCATTTCAGGGTTCCATGTCGGAACTGAGAACTTACTTTGGTTCATCTCCATGATTGAACGCAAAAAGCTTAAGTTTGTGGAATTTTAACGCAAAGAAATTAAAGAGTGAAGTGAAGGAGAAAGGAAAATGGTATCTAATGGTGTTCTTGTAGTGGGTACTGACTCATATAAATGATGGCATATTATAGGCATCATTTCCATAGAAGGACATGAAACTCATGGTTTCGTGAGCAACCGAAGAAACCCTTATTTGCTTTCTTTGACAAGTATTGAAATATAAAACTTTTGCTCCAGTTCTGAAGCTTCAACCAATGCTTGACGACACATAAAACCGGAGAGAAATAAAGGGTTTTTGTTTTTAGTTTTATAATAGTTGTAAAGCTACATGTGATGCAAGATGAATGAAGTTATTACATATAGCTTCAAATTAGGTATAGGGTTAGGTTAGCCCTGATTTAGAGAAGACATTAAGGACTGTGGAGTCTAAGAATGTGTTCGTTTTATGCAAGTACACACTATCATTATGCTTATAATTCACTAATCCTAATTATAATATATTGCAATATTCAGGGAGCCTTTTTTGATATCGCTAATCGATTACTTAAGGATCTAACAATACGAGTCACCAATAATCACAAAACTATGATTTTACATATTATAGTTAATTACGAGTTAAAAAATATAGGATGATAATCAGGAAAAATTATAATATTATAATTGCTAATGCACTTTAAAATTCAAATCGCTTATATAATTTTGTGTGTTGTACTTAAGAATATATTTATAATGGCTAATTCATTTCAAAACCCTAGTTAAGACTGCTTGAACCAAAGCTATTGAGTGCTGCTATTTTTATACCATCTTGGAGCTTTATAATGACCCTAAAAACAAGCAATGAAGGTACTAGGCAGGGTGCTTTTCATATGTTTGTAGCTATTTGACTTCTCCCCTTTTGCTATGGGAATTGTGGGGGTGAAGTTCTCAGTGTTAGCTTTCAGTAATAATGTCCTCAGCATCTCATATTGTCTTTGTCCTCAAAACAAGTATAAAGCTACATCACGAAGATAAAAGATAGTACACCTAATTCTTGATCAATTTTATGATAAGATCTCTATCGGCCTAAACATATCCGATCTTTGTGAGATGAAAAATTGAATAGGTGATACCAATTCTATCTCAAGGTAGTCTCCAAAGAATCTTGTAGTTCAAAAGGCTTCAAAATTGAGTCATGATGAAGGGGCTACTACTCATTTTAATCTTAACAAAATAGTTATTAAGAGTTACTTCGGCCTAATATTTTAGATGATACGAGTCGTTAATTTATCAAATAATTTATTTAATATATTTTACTTACGAACTATTGTATGCACTTGATGATATATTCAGTATATATTTGTAGTTTATTGATATAAAAAATTACCTTAATTTTTTAAGGGGCAATTTCTTATCTTATACTAATGACCATTAACAATATAATTAAGACAAATTAGCTTTTGAGCTTAACACGATATACTTTTATTGCTTTTTATGTGTAGTATATTGTATATGTATGCTTATATGCTATTTTTAGCAATAGAAGTAAGATGCAAGAAAATTGGACAATAAGAAAACTTGCTCTTGCTTTTTCTTTATTAATTTAACTCAATTCAATATATTTTAGAAGATGGTTTTCCACATTAAACCTACCCTAATAAATTAACAGAACCTACAAAATCTACTAATTTATAATAAAGTGATTTGCAGGACTAGTGGGTTGGAAGCATATTTTTTAAAATAGACTTATTTTATTAAGAAATAATTCAAAAAATCAATAATAATCAATTATATATACCTTTTTAGAGTTATGAAGCAAAATTTGGAAAGTACAAAAAGGAGAAGGTAGATGCTCCAATTCTCAACATGATATCTAACTATACTTTTTGATTTGCATTGCATTGATGTTTTTTTGTTTAGTACTAACGTGTAGTATTCAAATGGGTATGCTTCTAATTTTTTGGGTTAAAGGTAGGAGATTTTATACTAAATTTAAGGTGATCAAGACTTAAGAACAAAATTGCATGAGAGGGTTAGAGGTTAGAGGCATTAAAGTATGAAGATATTTTTTGAATTAGAGTGATGTATGTATAACATAGAGCATAATTCATGATTTTATTGCACATAATTTTAGAACATCTCTAAGTAAAAAGACCATAAAATTCATATTCTAATTTAGATTAAGTTAGGGACTATACATGAGTTGTATTCACCCTACCCACATGCTAAGGTGAGAATCATATATTGACCTAACACTCTTAAATGATAAAGAATGATATCACCATTAGTTAGTAAGTTAGTTCCAATAATTAGTAATGTCCAAGAAGCTTGATATATCATTATCATTGACTATTGTTCTTTTGTAATGGAGAAAGTAAAGTTGAGGCACTACTTAATTTAAAGTTGCTAGTGAATCAATAAACTCATTAGTATTTTGAAAAGTTGACTTAAAAAGCACTCACTTGACAAATTCAAGTGTGAATCCTTACCTTGATTCAATGAACTTGTTAAAATACTTGCTTATAAATAGATAAAATGCCCATTTAACAGATACTTAAAAATTATTATAAAGAAATTTTATACTTAAAAGGAAACTTTGTAAAAGTCATATACACATTTTTATAAGTTATAATGAAGAATTTCATATATTTAAAAATAATAAATTTTAATTTAATATGAAACCTATTCATTTTTTAATTTAAATAGTAAAAATTGAACTCAGTTTAAATTTAGTATTCATTCAAAATTATTAAAATTTTAAATTATGCGTTTTTGTTCAAGATTATTAAAATTGAAATTATAACAGTAAATTTAGAAAACACAATTAAAACCTAAAATTAAGTTTTGCTTCATACACAAGCATACATTAATCTAAGAAATCATTCTTAAAAGGTTGATGTTGATATCAAATGATCTTGAGCACACCAAAATGCGTTTTGTTTGCTTCAATATAGACAAAGTTTGCATTTGTACTTGTTTGGCATCTTTTGTCCTAGGATCGATTTTTTCAACACAAGTATGCTAAGTCCCTTGTGTAATTACAATGTCCACGAGAACACACCAACTTACTTGGCTTTAAATAAATATTAAGGTTCCGTGAACTTATATGATAGTAATAAAAGTCAATAATATCAACTTCCAATCAAGTATAACTGAGTATGATACAACTACCTAGGTTTACATTTGAATGGAGGGAGACACTTGATATGATTATTGTCAGGACCAAACTAGGAGAACCAAATAGAACACTTATTAAAACAATTTTTGCTACCACCTTCTATTCCATTTGGAAAGAGAGAAACAAGAGATTATACAAGAAAATTGAAGAAGGAAAATATCAAATCACGAAATACATCGTCAACTAGGTTCAAGCCGCATTCAAAGCTCACAACAAACATAGTGCACTTAGTAATGAGTTGAAAAACAAATGGAAGTTGTAATTCACTATTTTTTTAACATTTTAGTTCTTTATAGACACTTTAGTATGTACTCATTACATTCTGACAATGTGACTCATTGTAATAATACGATAACTTTTCCTATGATTAATATAATTTTTTTTCATTTTTCAAAAAAAAACTTACAATCAAGCTTCTAGACTTTTTGTAGCTCAATTTTACAATTAAAAGGTCAATTAGTTTTATTCAATAAAACTTTTTAGTGAAAATTTTGAACTTGATTGAAAATTTTTAATTATTTAACTGTATCAAGTCATGTAGGGATGACAAAAGCAGCCCGGTTCACTTTTGACCGTTATTAATCATAGTCGGCCCGTAGCCTGTCTATTTTTTTCAAAACGACACCGTTTTGTCTAAAATAACGTTGTTTTGAAAGTTTTTAGCTTAAAAAAACAAATGCCCGGTCCTTTGACATTCCTAAAGTCATGTAAACTTTGAAAAAATATATTTTTGAAATAGTTAATAATTAGAGCTTAGGGAGAGCCTTGGTACCAATTGCTCCTTATGGTCAATGGATCAAGACATGGAAATAAACTCTTTGTTATAAAGAAAAAGACTGCATATATTGATGACTCTCTCTTAATCCTCTCAAAATGAGAAACCTTGTACACTGAGGTACATTAATATATTAATAAATTATAATTTTAAATTATAAACAACAATTGCAATATGACCCATTTCTTAATTATCATAATTATTCGTAATCTTAAAATATCATCAAGAAATACTTGCAAGCTACAACAGTTGCTGTACCATGGTGATGATTTTGGTTCCAAACCTAACATGTGCACAGTAATATACTGCCAGTTTCGTAGCGATAGGAAAGGAGACTTGCTCTTTGACTCTTGATTCATCACACGTTAATCTTGATATATATCAGACGGTTCGGGTTCCAGGAGCCTTAATTATACCTTTTTTTAAAATGGAAACACCTTGATAGTCTTTTGTTTTTCTGATTTTGTTACTTATCTTATAAATTCCAATTTTGGTATACTTGCGCATGCACAAAGCAATGATTCTAGGGCTTCACTTGGATGTCTTAAAACCGCATGATGTCACAAGAGACTCGATCGAGCATGGCTTCTTCACGTAATCAAACTCCTCGTGACTCATATATATTGCACACAAATAGACAAACTTGGAACTTCAACCTATGTGTCTAGCTCCTAAATACCAAGGTTGTTAATGTGATAATGTTCTTAAAAAGTATTGAAACCTAGAAGGGAAAACCATGCTTGCATAAAGAAGGCGAGCTTATAAACAAAATGGTTCAAGAGCTTGTGAACAGGTCGAGCCGGTTTCAAGTGCATAAGGTTGGGTACGAGTCTTTCTTTTTGCTTTTAGATTCTAATTAAAGGGTATCGACTCAATTGAGTTTAGGTTGAGTCGATATCCTTAAGGCAAAGTCTGTTTAAAATCTATAAAAAAAATTTACAAGGCAAAGATCTACCACTTAATCAAATCAAACTATGCCGTTCATTACGTGACAATTCAAAATTTAATTAAGTTTTAACCCGACATCAGCTCTAAAAATTTAAGCCAATCGAGTTTCAACCTAAAATTTAAGTTTAAATTATATGTATATCAATTTCAATTATATTTAAGTTATTTTAATCAGATCAAATCAAACTTTATATGTTCTTTTCACACGTTCAATTAAGATTCTTTTTGCTATATTGCATAAGACAATGGTGAGAGATGCTCTTATTACAAGAAATGATTCACTCTTGCTAGTACGTAGATGGTATTTAAGGAATAGAAGAGCATATTTCGAGGAGGGTTGGAACTGATCTGACACGCATTCATGTTCTTCCCCCCATACAAAAGAGAAAGAAGAAGGGTCATCAAGTTTCATTCAATGCTCTCCTAAGAGTCAGAACTACAATGTAACTTAAGAATAATTTCAAGTTTCTTGAAATGGAAAAAGAAGGAAAAGTGAACATCCAACTTGTTGGGTCCTGAAATGGGATCTCAGAGAAGTTACATTTTCATGGTGGATCGTCCTCTGATCATCATTAACTTTTGGAATGACAGCACTAGCGAGGCTTGGTTCAGTTACTTTCTTCCATTAGTTCTAGTTAAGATAGCACCTAGCACCTACCGCCTAGTATGAATGAAGAATAATCCCAAATTCTAATCGTTTTCTCCTTAATTAGTTTGAGAATTATTAGGTACTTGTGAAGATTTATTTAATAATAAAAGAATTATTTTTTAACTTTATTTATAATACTATTAAAAGAGAATCAAAATTAAGACTAAATAGAATTATAATGTGTGAAAATTGGATTTATTTTTAAGAAAAATTAAAATTAAAATTTTAGTCAATAATTTCTTTAATTAAGTGAAATTTCAGCCAATAATTCCTTTTAATAATTGTTGTAAACCAGATATTGGCACAATGAATTGGCCATTAAAACGACTTGATTTGTGAAAAGACTTTTTTTTTTGAAATGGAATAACCTGTAATTGCTATCTTTTTTTAATGCGTACAGGGTATATCTTCGGATTGACGCAATAGTTTGTAAATAACGCCAATTAGGTGTTTTATCGTAGACAAATCCTGTACAACAGGCTCGATCGAGAAAGCGTACGTAGGAGGATTCGAACAAAAGATCTTTTGCTCCATGTCCTTTATTCCACCAACTCGACCACCCTTTAAGGGAAAAACTTAAAAAGACCATAGTTAGTTATAATTATATATTCTTCCAAGTGAAATGATTGACATTAAATATTTGTCTGTTATCATTGCGTATTACAAGACTTTTCTAAATTTTACGTATCAGTAAGATTTATACTAAATATTGACGTTATTATCTTCGTTGTTGTTATAAAATAATGTATGATAACTAGTGAAATGCAATTAATATTTCCCATTCATAAGAATTTTATTAGTTGCACTTAAATGTTGTATGTTTGATCTTTTAAAAGTTTAGTTTACTCATAATTGAAATAATTGCGAGTCTAATGAGAAAGAATTCAGTAATTATTGCATACTCTTAATTCAAGAGAGTGTTTTTATTGAGTATATTAAGTATTTTTTATTTTTCATAAAATTTACCTTTTCAGTTATATAAGTAATTTGGTATGCTAACTTTTCACAAGATTTTTTTGGGAGATTTAATGGTATCAGAGTCACCAAATTTCGACATGGATCGCCCCATATCACGAATTCAAATCCAAAACAAATAATGTCAGAATGGGACCGTAGTATCGTTGCCAGTGGCAATAGCCTGGGGTGGCAAGGGGGGGCTATCACCACCCTTGATCAAATTAAGTTCTTTTTGAATTAAATTTTTAAATCTATAGAATTAGTTTTGTAATTAAGTTTTTATATTTATTTTGATTCGTTCTCTCTTAAAAATTAGCCAAGGTTCAACACTATCTTTGCATCAAAGTTGCATAAGTGAAGCGTGGTAATTATATAAGTGATTTAGAATGTTAACCCATCACAGAACCTTTTCGAGGCTCAGTGTATTTTTCAGACCATTGTGTACTTCAATGATCATGTTATTCATTTTTTATAATAATTTTTAATTATCATTTTTCAAGTATGAACATGTCAGAAACTATTTTCTTTTGTTAATTTCCAACTGGTTATAATTGAGTTGTGTTCTGTCCTCTAGGGGAGTTGGTTAGTGAAAGGTTGTTGATGACGATGAATGGTTGGAACTTGAAATTATAAAGGTTGTACGAAAGTTATGGGATGAACC
Organism: Erythroxylum baracoense; assembly: GCA_025629805.1. Classification (NCBI taxonomy): domain Eukaryota; kingdom Viridiplantae; phylum Streptophyta; class Magnoliopsida; order Malpighiales; family Erythroxylaceae; genus Erythroxylum; species Erythroxylum baracoense. The sequence goes on from JAOTAY010000189.1 coordinate 33,509,423, forward strand.
ATTAAAAAATGTCAACAACATCCACTGAGCACTGAAGTTCAACGATAAGGTGCTGATCTTTGCTTAAGCAAGGTCAGGGTTCGAATCCGGTGGTTTTGATTTCTCATGTTCGTAACCTGGAATGACCTGAAAAGCATGATTAACTGGGCTTGAAAAATTTTGTCGCGTTCGAACTTGAGCATGGCTAATCAGAACTTGACCTGTTGACGACTGGGCCAAACTAGGGCAGGCTAATTTGTCATCTCTTACCATGAGCCTGTACACGGTGAATCTATTTGAACAAATGTAGATCCTTACAGAGGTCTTAAGGCTATAGATAATGAAACAATATGAAATAAGTCAAAAGGAGTGTAAGCCCTGGTACAATATCATTCACAAGAGAAAACAAGAATGGAGAATTGAAAGAAATCATTTCTCATTCTTCTTTCCATTTTTCATTTTCTTTTTGGTGCTTAAATCATTCTGCATTCTCTTGTTAAGTGGATGAGCTTCGAGCATCAATACAAAGAACATAACTAATACAGCTTTTTCTTCTAACCCTTCTTGCTAAAGAACTAATACTGTAGAGTATAACTTGATCTGATATGCACTAGTATTTGAAAAGTGTGAAAGGGATTTTTCATTCTTACACTTGGTATAGGTAACGACAATCATGAGGCAGAAGTGGAGCTCTCATCATTCCATCAAGTGTTTTGCATACCATCTTTGTCATTGGATCTGAATGGTCCCCTTGGAAAAATTTACATATTATTCCTTCAATGGTTATCCAACTGCAACCAGGAGCTTTAACTAAACTTAATTCTTTCATCTTTTTCATTGTTACCGACATGCCATCCCACATACCAAAAGATTCATAGATAGAACACAAGGCAATGTAATTGCTAGACTTCGTTGGTTCCAGTTCAAAGAGATGATGAGCTGCTATTTCTGCAATCCCAACGTTCTTGTGCATCACACATCCCGCTAATAAGGCACCCCAAACACTTGCCGTTGTGGTTAAGTTGATATGCTGTGCTAATCTGAGTGCCTCTTCAAGGTGTCCAGACCGTCCTAAAAGATCAACCATACAAGCGTAATGCTCTGAACAGGGTTGAAACCCGTAATCTGTCAACATGGAGCAGAAAATCTCCCGACCAGGATTGATTAGACCTGAATGGCTGCAACCAGCCAACACTGCAGTTAAGGTGACAGGATTAGGTGAAAATCCACAATCTTTCATCCTCTGAAATAAAGCCAATGCCTCATTTCCTTTTCCATGTATTCCATAACAAGATATCATCGTTGTCCAAGTCACCACATTCACATCATGCATACTCCTGAATACCTTTTCTGAATCATGCAAGCACCCACATTTTGCATACATATCAATCAAAGAATTGTAAGTTGCAATATCACAAGCGAAGAAGGTACTCTTTACCACTTTCCCATGTATTTCTCTCCCTTTCATCAAGTCCCCTTCCCCACTGCAAGCATTCAGCACACCACTTAGTGTCAGAGCATCCACCTTAAGCCTATCGTCCTTCAACATATCCTTGAATAAGTCCAGAGCTTCCAAAAACAAGCCCGCTCTCCCAAACCCAGATATTATCAAATTCCAAGCACCAGAATCCTTGTACACCATATTGAAAAACAACCTCTTTGCATCATCAAATTCCCCACATTTCAAGTAAAACTCCACAACAGAAGTACTCACAACCACATATTGCTCAAACCCAAAACTTACCACAAAACCGTGAAGCATCCACCCCAAGCGACGATCTTTAATTCCTGCAGATGCCTTCAACAATGGAGGCAGAGTAAAGTGATCCGGTCGAAGACCCATTTTCAGAAACTCATCAAAGACACGAACAGCATCAAGATAAAGAGAATTCTGTACGTAGGACGCGATCAAGATGTTCCAAGAATGCATGCTCCGCTCACGCATTCCGTCAAACACGTTGCGAGCAACTACGAGGAAGCCGCATTTGGTGTAAGCTAATAATACATCCGTTTGGAGTGTCACGTCGAGGACATAGTTGTTAACGAGGACTTGGGCATGCGCTTGCTTGGCTTGTGAGATTAGAGAGCTATGAACACATTTTCTCAACAATGAAGAAAGATTAGAAACGATTTTGTGTGACATTACTTGGCCTACATTTCTTTAACATAATCTCATGACCATGCAAAGCTAACAAGATACCTATTGACATTTTGATTCATTGCAAAAACTCGATTCTGATCCGAGTTTCGATGATTCCATCAAACTCGAAATAATTCATTAAAAATGATTTTTTTTTTACTTTCACCTCTTAATTCTTGGAAATTACAAAAGGAAGTAAGATTAAGGTTATGATCGAGAAATACTTTAACTCAATTTTTTTAAATTTAATTCGAAATTAGATGTCAATAAACTGAGATTAGATCTCCTGTTCCGGTTATGATGTTCTTATCATATTTTATTAAATCTTATCAACATATTTCGTAGATCTCACGTAAATGTATGGATAAGATTTAATAAAATAAGATTAAAATAGAGTAACTAGAACAGAGGATTTGATGGGCAATAAACCATTTTTAGTCTATTAATTTGAACTCGGGCTCATTTGAATTTGGTTCAGCCGGATTCTGACGAGGCTGCGTGTTGCCGTTTGGATCCATGGAGACAACTGTTGGACACAAGGATTCTGGCTTAAGGATTCCTGCAAAACAAAGAAGGC
>JAOTAY010000189.1:33527063-33538716 GCA_025629805.1 Erythroxylum baracoense
TGGACGTAGGCATTGCCGAACCAGTATAAAAATCTTGGTGTTCTTGTTACTGTTTTATTTTCACTCCAAATTGATTAGCGTTTCCGCACAACACATATATGATGCTCGTGGTTAGAGAAGAACAAAACAAGTAGTACCAAAGATTTTGGGAGTTTGGTAGTTTGGTAGTTTAGAGCATGATTATAAAAGTGTTCATAGGAAGAGATATTACTTATAACATGAGTGGAAATACAATTGATAGTATAAACAAATGTAAGAGCAACTTCTCCTCCAAAAAGAAGAAGAAACAAGTATGTGTCTATGCTTTCGTTCAATTCTACCATTCGATTGGGATGTATCTAGACAAGACCTTTGAAAAACAATTCCTTGTTGATTGAGAAAATGAGTGAAATATTTTTTTTTTGTATTCAATGACATTATCAGTGTGCAAAGTTTTAATTTGGTAGGAAATTGAGTTTGAACTATGCCAGGATAAACCAAAAGTATCTCAGACCTACTACATAAGAGGTAAATCCATATAAGAAGGGAAGAAAACTTTGTATTCTTTTGTACATAAAATTATTACATAAAAGGTGTATTTATACATGAATTTACACAAGGATATATAATGTATATAACATATCTCATCAAATCCTCTGTTTCACTTACTTTGCTCTAATCCTATTTCATTAAATCTCATTCATATATTTATGTGGGGTCTAAGTAAATGTGTGGATGAGATTTAATAAAACATGATAGAAATATCATAACCGAAACAGAAGATCTGCTTTTATAACATATGTGTTATATGTTAACAGCTTGAAACCATGATAAGAACTTTAAGAGAGTCACACTCCTAAAGCTAGCTTGCGAGGGTGGAAAGGCTAAAGTCCTTATAAATCCCACGCTAACTTTGTATTTAATCAATGTGGGATTCAAGTCTCATACCTTGCAATTGAATTAAACCGTAATATTGGTCCCCTTATAAGGACCAACATCCTCGTCTGTCACAGCTGACACTTTCAAGTCACCACTCTGAGATCTTTGTTGGTTACGGCTACATTGATCACGGCTGGCACTCCCAGGCCACCACTTCATGAGTCATCACTCTAAAACCTGGCTCTGATACTAATTGATAAGAACTTTAGGAGAGTCACACCCCAAAAGTTAGCTTGTGATGGTGAAGAGCCCAAAGTCTTTATAAATCTTACACTAATTTTGTATTTAATTAAAATATTCATACCTTACAATTGAATCAAACCGTAACAATCCTCTTCTGGGTTACTGTTGTTTTTGCGGCCATTGATTCCTAAAGACGGTGACCGCAGCCATAAGGCTTGTCTTCGTATAGTTCTCTGGCTTATGGTTTTCCACTCTCAACCAATAGCTTTGACGAAGTACTCTTCGAAATCAATCAAAGTCAATAATAATATTAAGAGATAATATATTAAAAATGACTAAAATTTTAAGACTTTTCAAATTTTAATTTAGTTATTAACTTTTCAAATTTTGCATAAATTATATTAAAATATCATTTTTACTTTTATAATTAAAATTTTGAACATTCACTCTTCAATAATTTAATAGTTGATCTTTTATTTTTAATGTTTTGGTTCATCATGCCCTACGAAGTAGGTGTAGTTTGTGCCTAACGGAGAAGAAAGCTCAAAGTAAAAATAATAATACTAAAATGAGCAACTAAACCTTTTAGTTTGCAATTAAATAATAAAAATAATCGCAACACGATGACGACCACGATGACCCCTTGCATGCTCATGTCACATCGAAATACTGTTAAAAGAAAAACTGCAAAATCTAATCCAATTTATCGTTTGTTGCTACTTAAGAAAAGTCAAGCTTATATAGTCGGCGCTGCGATGCGAAAAGCTTTGGTGGAGAAATAAAAGAAACATGCATCATATGTGTAAAATATAAAAAAATAGCACACTAATTTTTTACCATACCAAGTATTCACGACAATGACGGCGTCGATAATAATAATAATAATAATAAAAAGATAATTATAAAAAAACTCAAACTTTATTTATTTTTATAATTATAATTTAAACTTTAAAAAATGACAATTAAATATTAAAATTTTTAATTTTTTTAATTTTAATCCGATATTAATATCTCTGTTAATGGTCATTAGTTAATTAAGAAACTTGAGACTGTGATTGCAATTTACAACCAAGGGCCTGCCTTAGTACAGTTCTCTGGTTTTCCAAAGTCAACCAATAGCTTCTAGGCGCTGTTTAAATTACTCTCAAAATGTATGATAATATGAAAAGACGATAGATTAAAAGTATTTTTCAATTTAATGTTAAAATTTTTAATTTAGTGATTATTTTTAAAATTTATATAATTATTTATATAATTAAAAGATAAATATTAACATGTTATTTATTATTTATTATTTATTATTTATTATTTGTTATATTTTCTTTCTTTCTTCTTCTTTTATCTTAGGTCATTTGGAAATATCTTCTCTGTTACTTAAGAATAAGGCTGCATATTACTAGACCTTTTTAAATAATGCATGTCAGGAATTTATAATAATTATTACTGATACTGTTATAGATAAAATTCAACTTAATTAATTTTCAGATAAGATTTAATTATAACTTTAGAAAACTTTCAAAGTTTGAGTTCAAAAAACATGACTCAAAGAAATCTCTAAAAAAAATTGATAAAATTCAAATTTTAATATGATCTTAAATGTTTTAATTTGAATTGAAATTCAGTCCAGCTCGCGTCCGAATTTGATAGGAGATTAGATTGAATTTAAACTTATTGTAAATATTTAAATTAAGTCTGAAGGGTTGCTTAGTTAAGGAGTATAAGAATAAAGATACGGAAAAGGAAATTGGTAATATATTATAATTGGATTAATAGCATTTTCATATGCAATATTCCATAACCCTATTCAGTGAAGAATGAAGGTCATATTTAATTATATTTTTTATTATGTTTGTTATAATTCTTATTACGATTTACCCGAAGTGAATAGTATGTGCTAATAATGCTTCTTCAGGCCAGGTTGGCTTAGGTTCAAGCCCAAATTCAATTTTTCCAAGTCCAACTTCAACCTGGATCAAACCAGATCATATGATTTAACCATATGATTAGCCCGACAGGAGAAAGAAATCTAAATCTAAAATCAAGTCTTTAAACCAACTAGATATCATAGTTTGGAACCTCAAACCTTTACATGGAAGATGAACAACTGAAAGTTATGAGCTTTGACACAGAATTGCCAGAAAGTGACATATTATTATCTGTTTTCACATGGACAGTGCACTCAAATTACACAAGAAAACCAAATCCAAAATGCAACTGTTGACACTATCAACATTCATGATCTCGTTCTTTCCCCCCACACAAACACTAATCAACTGTTCTTTGCTTCTTATTTCACGCATCCATCCGGATCACGCACCGGATACTCTCTCCCTTGAGCATGTAATCAAATGCCTTGTTAATTTCTGAGAATGGAACTTCATGTGTAATGAATTTCTCCAGCTCAAGCTCCTGTCAACATTCAAGCAATATAGACTTCATATGGTATAATGCTTCAAGCTAAAGTAGTAACTGCTAGTCTCATGTTAAAGTTTCGAGTTATCAGAATATCAAAAACTTGATTTCCAATCACATCAACTGGTTATGGTTACAGATGCAGCCACAGGGGGAATCCAGTCAAATTTACTGTGATCTACTTTGCTGCAACATCTTTGTATAACCTAGGGACAACAAAACAATCCGTGTCCAGCCCGACTTAACCTGAAGTCAATGGATACGACCTGTTTTGACTGGAATTTGAATGGAACTCGGACTTAAAACTGGCTATAAAACATAAAAGCAGCAACTTTCATAGTTAGATTTCTTTGAACCTTCATTATTTTCATAAGCATGAGCAAAATTCTACTCCCTGTATGACCTGATCTTATGATACTTATAGAATAAGTCCGTTTTCCTCCAGATCAATTTTGCCAATTCAATACAGGATTACTTTGTTTTGATTCTAAAGTCTTTTTATATTATTATAAACTGGTTATGAAGTTCTAACAGAAAGTTTTGCTTACCTTAGTCATGTATTTTTCCACAACAGAAGGAAGATCAGAGCGTGGCTTGTAGTTGCCGAAGAACGTCCCCTTGAGAGTCCTCTCATTCAAGACATTCATCGGATGAGTTTTGAAAGCATCTTCTTTACTTGGCACACCAACAAGTACAGCAACACCCCATCCCTGCAGGGCATTCCAAGGCATTATAACTTAAGACATGATTGTTTGACTTCCATTCTCATTACTATCCAATGAGTTCAACAAAAACTTACATCATGAACACATTCAAATGCAGATATCATCGCATTAACATTTCCAGTGCATTCAACACTTCGGTCGACTCCTCCATCAGTCATTGCAGCTATCACCTGAAGATAAGAACAGTATTAGAACGGAGCAAAGACTCATTTACATATGCTACACAGAATCTAGCCCATTGTCTCACAAACCTCTTGAACAGGCTTCTCATAATCTTTTGGGTTCACAAATTCTGTAACGCCAAATTGCATGGCTGTTAAGAAGAAAGAATGCAAACATATATCAGATACAGTTTTGATAAAACTGAAGTCAAAAGTTCTTATCACAAGAAGTTCATATCTAACTTTAAGCAAAGTTGCAACAGAAAGTAACTTGTGAGTTCAATAAATTCTTATCTTAGAAATTTATGATGTCAATTATGTCTTATATTGAGTTTGTGTCAAATTTACAAAAGAATTCCTCTTTTTCTGTCTGCACAACTGCCTTTCCACGATTTCAGATCGACACCGATTGTACTGACTTTGCGGGATGATAATCAAGCAACATTAAACAGACATCAAATGATGATTATGCAATCACTTCCATTAGAAGCTTCTCTTACCTTCCAAAAATCTCTTGGGGTTCAGATCAACACCAATGATCCTTGAGGCTCCAGCCAATCGAGCCCCTTCAGCAGCCTAATGATGTCAAAGAAAACAAAACATTTTTAGAGATACAGCAGAACTGAAAGCTACAAGACCTCCCTGTTCAAGGTTCGATTAGAAACTCACAGCAAGGCCAACAGCTCCCAATCCAAAAATAGCAACCGAGGAGCCTTTCTTAGGTTTCGCAACATTCAATGTCGCACCAAGACCTGCAACACAATCAAATTTTGATAACAGATATGGAAAGCGGTTCTGTAAACAAATATGCTAAAAGAATTAAAGCATTTCTTTCTCCAACCTGTAGAGATTCCGCAGCTAAGAACACAAACTTTGTCGAGTGGAGCATCAGGATTGATCTTGGCAACACAGCCAACATGAACCACAGTGTATTCACTGAAAGTGGAGGTTCCAACAAAATGGTAAATGGGCTTTCCCCGAATAGAGAATCTCGACTTTCCATCATTAAGCATCACACCTCGGTCAGTGTTAATCCTAAGAAGATTACACATGTTGCTCTCCTCTGATTTGCAGTGACTACATTCCTTGCATTCTCCAGTGAAGACTGGAAGCGCATGGTCCCCAGGTTTGAGGTCTGTGACACCCTCCCCAACACTTTCAACAATCCTGAGCACCAACAGATCAAGTGGTAGATAAGGACATCAGCTTCCATGATTTTGTACGTAATTAAACACATTCTAGAGGTCAAGTTGGATAGTTCTTTTTTCACAATTACCCACAGTTTCATTGCACAACTGGGGATTACAGTTTCAGAATGTAAAACAGATACCCAAACAATTTTCAGGAAGATTAAAAAAAAAAAGAAGCCAAATAAACTGAGGCTTAACCACTAAAGAAAAAAAGAAAGAGAAAAGCTTAAGCACGATGTAAGTAGAGAAACTGATGCCCGTACCCTCCAGCTTCATGGCCAAATATGCGAGGAAATAATGGAGTTTGGCCCTGCAATTTCCAAATCAGCACTCAGTGACTCACCATGAAAAGCATAAGGTCTTAGAGAAAGTTGTCCAAGAAGCTGCACTTACCTTGGCTTCCCAAAAGTAAACATCAGTGTGGAAGAGGGATGTAAAGAGAATCTTCAAGCGCACCTCCATAGCCTGAGGAGGTGCCACTTCAACTTCCTCTATCACCAGAGGCTTCCCAGCTTCCCATGCAACAGCAGCTATAAAGCAGATATATCGATTAGATCGCAAGACACAGATCATACACATTAAGAACTAATGAACAAAGATAACTAGCTCATTGCTATAAAGAATCGATCTTTCGTAAAACGACACAGATTATTTGAACTTCCTTCGAATTTCCCCCAAACCGAACAGTAAACACGTGAAAATGAACACCACCCGAAAACTTCAAAAAGATCCAGAAGGAAAAACACCAAGATGATCACCAAAAACAATAATGTACTAACGTGGGATGAACAGAAACAACAGAAAACTAACTTACCCTTGCAACGTATCACTTGACCAGCAGTACTTCCCGACATTTTCTTAAAAGCTCTAGTCTTTCTTCGACCTCTGTTTGACTTTGATCACTTCCCAAATTTGTTTGAACTTCGAGTTGTGAAGAGACCCACCAGCCTCTGGAGTTATATACAGTCTTCTTGTATTGAGTATGACTTTGAAACTTGAAACCATATTCGGTGTTACCGCTGTTTTCTCGTCCAATGATTCCTGAAGACGGTGATTGCAACCAGCGGCTTGCCTTGGTACAGTTCTCTGGTTTCTGGTTTCTGGTTTTCCACTCAACCAATAGCTTCGAGGCACTGGTTAATTTTTTAAAATGTATACAGATTAAGTTAAATTGTTACATTCTTTATATAATTAATAGATAATATTATCATCTTATTTGTTAAACACACATATTAGTAAAAAATTACATTTTAATTTGATTTATAAATATTTTAAATTTTTATTTATTAAATTTAAAAATCATACAAATTTTGAAAATTTTTAAAGGATTATGAATTATTTAATTATTATCCCTAGTTTATTACAATTAAAATCATTCTCCAATTATCTAATAGTTGATCCTTTAATCTTTTATTTTTCTGATTCATCATGTCCTAAAATAACGTTTTAAGAAAATAATAAAAATAAAAATAAACACCTAAATAATAATAATAATTGCTTAATTAATATTATTATTGTTATGAATGATGATAAAAATAAAAATAGAATAATTATTTTTGCTTAAGTTAAGAATGGTTAAATAAAATTCTTTAAAAAATATAAATTTGTTGCAAAATAAACAACATTAAGTTATTAATATAAATAGCAAAAAGAAAGTCTGAGTTTGAATTATAATTGTCATAATTAAATTAGGATCATAATTAAATAATTTTATTTTATTTACTAATTGGATGAAAGTCTTAAATTAAATTTTAATTTAAAACTTGACCAAATAGAATTTAATTAATTAATTTTAAATTTGTCAAAATCCAATTTGCCAACCTTATCCACTTTGGACTTAAATTATTTACATGACTAATCCTACCAAAAAATCAAGTTGCATGAAAAAGAAGATTCCATCAAGTTGCTTAGCAACCCAAAGCCGTCGTAAGAGTTGACTATACAATAATGGTAATATTATGGGAGGAGTCAACTCTCCTGTCCTTTTATCATATGGTTTTGCATATACTCTTTTTTTTTTAAGCAAGTTGGACCATAGGAATATAATATTTACATCTTTAATTAAGATCCTGACATTATTAAATTTGACCGCCTATTGATGTAGACCAGAACATGGACTTTATTTATTAGCTTTGTACTATTTTCTTGTGTGTGTGTGTATATATATATAAAGAGTAGACGTAGGGAGGGATAGACACTAACATGAAATAGGCCCGCTAATATACCCAATGCCCCTGTTGCAATATGATGAGAGGTTAGTCCACTCATAACAAAAGGTTCTTTTAGAGCTTTTTTTTAAAATAATCTTTCTACTAATTATGAGTAAGACTACATACTATTAGATATTTTTAAATTTGATATTAATAAGATTCATACTGAGTGTTATTGTTGTTGTTGATTTCAGGTCTATTCCATAAAGAGAATTTCTTAAAAATATTAATCATTAAGTACTATTGTGCTACACGCTAACAAGTTAATATGCAACAAATAATTGCGATCCTTATGACATGATATGAAATGTTAAAGAAATTCAACATAAATGAAATGTTATAAAAGGAAATTTTTTTTGTTTGAAAGAAGCTCTTGTATTTTTATTTTATATTTTAAAAATTATTATTTATTCTTTTTAATATTATTTAACTATCAAAAAACTCTTTAATTATATATTTTTTATTTTCATATATTTTTATTCAAAATAATACAGTAATAAAATTTTAAGACGACATTATATTTTTAGAGATATAAATGACAAAAAAGATGTAGATAATACTTACATAATCATGTATAGAAATAAACGATAATTTTTAAAATAACTAATTAAAATAGAAAATATCAAATTAAATGAAATTGCAATGTAATTGATCATTTATAATGTACACGTATCATTTCAACTGATAATTGAGATAGTTTAAACATTGTACTAAAGGTTAAATCATTTGCCAAAATTGACTATAATATTTGTCAAAATTGATAACATCATATCGACCAATATATTTTCAAGATAGTTTAAACATTGTACTAAACGTTCAATCATTCGTCGAAATTGACTTTAATACTATCATTTGTTGCGATTCACAATTATCATATCGACCAATATATCTTCAAGATAGTTTAAATATTATACTAAAAGTTAAATCATTCGTCAAAATTGACTATAATATTTGTTAAAATTAACTTTAATACTATTATTTATTGTGATTCACCGTTATCATAGCAACTAATATATCTTCACAATAATTTAAATATTATATTAAAGTTCAAATATTCATCAAAATTGACTTTAATACTATCATTTATTGAGATCCACAAATATCATATTGACCGATATATCATATCAACCAATATATCTTCAAGATAGTTTAAACATTGTATTAAAAGTTAAATCATCAGTCAAAATTAACTTTAATACTATCATTTATTGCAATTCACAAATATCAAATCAACCAATATATCTTCAAGATAGTTCAAATATTGTACTAAAAGTTAAATCATTGGTCGAAATTGACTGTGATAATATCTTTTATTGCAATCCTCGACCAATATACCCTCCAGACAAGACAAGAGATCTACATCTACTTTTGTTTGTATTGAAATTATTGAGATGGATCTTTTTATGGAATACGACATTTTGCAATTTAAAAGATTTTTAATCAATAACACATTATTATAAAATTAGTTTAAAATTAAATAAAATTAAAAAGTTTAAAATATAATTAAAAATGATTGTTTTTATTATTTACAAAATTTTATAAATTAACTAATTTTTAAAATAAGAGTTATTAAAATAAAACAAACTGAAAATCTTAATCATAATTGAAATGATCAAATTAATTTATTTTTTAATCAATAAAATTTTGTAAATTCCAAGATTGATAAATTATTTACATAATATTGAAATTCGTATAATAATAGCACTTATTTATACGATTTGTGGGATTGTTATACAATCTTCCTCTATAATTTAATAAATTTTATAAAAATCTCTAATCTTTAAAATTATCTAAAAAATTTAGTTTATTTTTTATAGTTCGACTAAAAAATAATGAGGAAATACATATAATATAAATGTTAAACACAGACTGATCATATGTCACTAATATAATAATTCAACTAAGTTTTTAAATTTGTCTCAAAACCAATTAAATTTGAGTTAAATTAATAATTTAAAATAATTATTAAAAATTACTAATTTGAGTTGACTTTAATTAATTCCATTCAAGTTTAGGTAAAAGAAGTGTGAGTATAAAAAAAGTTTAGTATTTCCGAAAAGGATAAATTTTAAATAAATTTTATTACTATTTATATAAAAATTTTATCCCATCATAAAATAATAAATAATTTTTATTAAAAATAAAAAATTATAGATTCGAAATGATTTGATTCTATAGTTAACATGGAAAAGCATAACGAAAATGTTTTTACTTGTTAATCACATAGAGTTTACGTCTTAATTACATAGTAAAGTTAAACCACGTGCTTAGGTTGTAGTTTAATTAAAGAAATAGCAATTAATGATGATTGGTGGACCGACGTCATAAAGGAGAATCCAAAACTATAGGCTTCACTATTTACTATTTTAAAAATTCAAGAAAGGGTCTAAAACCATGTAAACTTTGTTGTGGATGGGGGCATTCTTCTTTACTTCTAAGGTAAGTTAGAAGTAATGTCATAATAATTAATTAATCAATAAAATTTTTATTCCGAATTAATATTCATTTAGACCAATAAATATTTTTCATTATATATATATATAATAGTTTTGGAAACAACCTCTCTACTAAACAGGGGTATAACTGTGTATTGTATATATATAATAGTATCGGAAACAACCTCTCTATTAGACAGGGGTAAAATTATGTACTATCGAATTTTTCAAACCTGAAGCTTCAGTAGCCCCTCAACTGATGATGACGAGTAATAAATATTGAAAAGATAAATACAAATATTTTTTATAATTTGATTATTTTAATGCATATAAAATAACAAGTCTTTTGAGCGTATTTTTTTAATTTCAGAAATTATGATTAATAATACAAAATTAACTTTCATGTGAATAAATAACGCGTTTGACTTGAAATGAATCCTAGAAATATATATATATATATATATATATATGTATACAAAAAACGTGATTCAATGGGTTGTTATATCGGAACAATTGCTCCAAACCCACAGGAAAATGTAACAGATGGTTACTTATAAACCCAATACCTTGCTTTAATCATCATTATATTCATCTTCTTGCTTTGATCTTCCAGTTGTTGTTTTTTCTCTTCAGACATGGAACTAGAACAACCCATCTTGGAAGAAAGGGTCCAAAAACTGAGCACAGCCTCCGTTATAGGATCAGGTTCATCATCAACTTCAAAGGGTAGGTCTGGTTCTTCATCATCCTCCAGCAGTCACCTCTGCTCTTCTCGCTCAGAGTCCTTCAGGACACTTGACATGGGAGTGCCTAAGAGCAATTCAGCAGAGGAGAAACTCTCCTGGTTACGTTCCCAGATCATTGGGGATGATGTTGAGTTTGATTCACCCTTTGGAAAACGCACACTTACATATGCTGATCACACTGCATCTGCTCGATCTCTTCATTATATCGAAAGCTTTGTCACTGCCAACGTTCTTCCCTTTTACGGTCAGTTTCTGATATAATAATCATATGTTACAAGTTTCTTATCCTTTTGACCTTAGCTTGCTTAACTTCACTAATCTATAATCTTTCTTAGACAATTGGTATGATTCTTCTGTGTTTAGAACACCAGAATATGAAACCTTTAAGGATCAAAAGTAGGAACAGTGGCTCTAATGGATGATTGTATGTATTGATGATGGTAGGGAACACTCATACTTGCGACAGTTACGTGGGACATAGGACCACGAAAATGACACGTGACGCTATTAACTACATTAAAAGCTGCTTAGGAGGTGGACGTGATGATGCAATCATGTTCTGTGGCTCAGGTTCTACGGCCGCCATTAAAAGGTTACAAGAAGTGATGGGGATTTCTGTGCCATCAACTTTAAGAGAGAGAGTTTTGAAATGTCTGAGCAATGAAGAGAGATG
>JAOTAY010000189.1:33538816-33549012 GCA_025629805.1 Erythroxylum baracoense
AAATGGATCGATCTTGCTGTTCTGTTGGGAATGGTGGTGTTCTATCGGATCATCTTCTTGGGAATCATAAAGATTGCCGAGAAGGTTAAACCAATCATGAACTCAGTTATGACTGGTTCTGTTAGACAGACATTACCAGCTGTATAAAAAGATACGCATTCAACTTCTTAATGTTTTTAGTAGATAAATTATCAAAGTAAGTTTTATAAGGTGTTTAACTATACTTATGTATCAATCAAGTGATCGAATATGAATGATATGAATGTTTAATACCATGTTATTACAAGCGAGCTTGATCCGATTCGACCAGATGTGTTCAAATCTAGAGATGGCAAATGGATGAGGTTCGCCTGTCTCGAGCTAAGGTCAAGTTGCCTACGCTCAAACTCGACTCGAAACTTAACTTTTATGAATAAAATGATATTATTTTGTTAAAAATAATGTTATTTTGTTTTTTAATTTTTAAAAAAGTTAAGGTTAAAATAAATCATGCTTGGGCTCAAGCCTAACTGCTTGAAATTCGATTAGGCTTAGACATAAGTTGATTAAGCCTCAGGTAGGTCCCAAATCATAATAGCAGGAATTGACTAAATTTTATGGTTTAAAATTTTTACGATTGAATCTACCGAATTAATTTGAGTTTTTTTAATTATTGACGAATTTACTCTAATTAAATGATTTAACATTTTAAATCCTTTACTCAATTTTTTTAGATTTAATGTTATTTATTCTTTTATTTCTTAATTTTAAAAATTTTCAAATTATTAAATGTCATTTTTATTTCATTATTAATTTCAAAAAAGTTTTCGTTTAATGTTTTTAATAAGCACGAAATAATAATGAATTGAACTTAATAATATAAAAATAATATTACAATAAAAAACAATATTAATATCGTTAATTAAAGAAAACAATGTTGTATTAGAGGATCTCCCCTTCTCTTTTTCACTATTTACGAAGTGCTCCAGTAGGCTCCCAGTTTATGAACTGAATATCCATATTCGGGAAAGATCTTCCGCTTTTTAGAAGCAACTGATTGAGGAGGAGGAGCATGATGTTTATGGCGGAGAGATCCCCGACGTGGAAGGCAATATGGACCCTAACAACGCGGACGTGGATATGTCGAACGCCGACGATGACGCTGTTAATTAGGTTCCGAAATCCTAGCATGATTGAATCGATTACTTTTTTTTTTTTGTGAATGACGTTTAACTGTTAATGGAGTGCAGGAGTTGGATGAGATGAAGAAGAGATTGAAGGAGATGGAGGAAGAAGCTGCTGCTCTCCGCGAAATGCAAGCCGAAGTCGAGAAGGAAATGGGCTCTGTTCAAGGTTTTCATTTGTTCTCTTCTTTTTTTTTTTCTGTTGTTTAAAAGGGTCTGTGTAACTCAATTTCAGTTTCCTTTGACGCATGTTCTGATAAGGAATTTAAAAGAACCACACCTTAAAAGCTAGCTTGTAAGAATGGAGAATTTAAAGTTTTTATAAATTCTACACCAATTTTGTATTTAATCAACGTGAGATTCAAGTCTTATACTTTGCAATTGGATCAAACCGTAATATTGGTTCTCTATAAAGACCAACGTTTGGTCATAGTTGACGTTTCCAGATCACCACTTCTAAATTCTTGTTGGTCACGGTCATCTTGGTTATGGCTGGTACTCTTAGGCCACTACTCCGAAGACTACCACTCCAAGGCTGTCGTACAGTCCTTATCATGTTATGTTATCTATGTGTTATCGGTGGATTCAGTTGCATTCTGATGAGGCATATGTGTGGTAGTTTCTTAGATTTCATGTTTAAGTTTGTAGTTACTTGTTTGAACTCTTAAAATTAGTTCGAACTGCTGCTTGATTTCTGTTCAAGCTCTTGTTGTGCACAGACCCAACTAATGCAGCTGCCAGTCAAGCAAGCAGAGAGGAAGCTGATTCTCGCTCTGTGTTTGTTGGCAATGCGAGGATTGAAGTCTTTGTTGACTCTGTTTTATAAAATATAATTTAGCTGCGTTTTTATAATTACTCTCTAAAAGCTTATTTTCTGTTTATCTCTGGTGTATCGTATTGAATTCTTCTAGTGATTTACCTTGTTAATGCTTGAAATAAGTTAATTAGCTACCCGCATCTGTGGCAAAGCATTTTCATTTGAACTTTGGAAAGTGTTTCTTCTATTTCTTGATAGAGTTAGTATTTTTCGTTGTAAAATTAAAGGGAAGTTGTAACTCTTAAATTTTTCACAGTGAAATTTTTTTTACTCATGATTTTTAACCTAATTCATTTAGAGATTTTTTACGTAAAATTTGTGTTTCAATTTTTTTATTATTATTATTTCAGTGCTATTTAGCTACAAATTTGTTCTAATTCGGTCAATTTTTGAAATCTTCATCTCTCTACAGTACGGTCGTTTCCTTTTCACCCAATACTTATCTTTGATTCTCCTTTTTAGTAGAGAATGAAGAGAGTTTATTATGCGAAAGATCTATCAAATTTAATGAATTGATCATCATCTATAAATTAATTGGAATCTCTCCTATAAAATTTTTACAATTTAATAGAAGAAATTTCAATTTAAATAAATTGCCAACTCATGTAGGAATGACACTCTGTTAAATAATTATAACTGAGATCTAGAGCTACCAAATTATAGAGGTTAGAAATTGAACGAGGAAAAGATCATTTGAATCTTTTTTGGATAATTGAATGATTTGCAGCCGTGGAGCTCCCAATAATGCAAATAAGCTTCAGAAAACTTGTTCTTCGAAAGATTCAGTATTAAAAGAGAATTCTTTATTCCAATCTACTTTAGAACTTTGCCGAATAATTGATTATCACGCATGATCATTGCCACCAAAAAAGAGCAATTAGACAAGCTATTCGAAATACTTCCAATAAACCCATTTTCTGATAGGATTAACCACTCTAACATTGGAAAATTTGTACCGATTTTAATTGGAATGCAACCGTAAGGTGGTTGAATATGTTTAAGGTATTGGTAAGGTGGTTGAATATGTTTAAGGTATTGGTCCCAACTTTTGACAATAATTTCTAAGAAAGCTAAGTGATGGTTGTGCATGGACTAAAAGAAATTCATTTAACTTTGGTTAGTGCGGAGTTGTGGGTGATAAAGATAGGCCTTCAAATTGCGTGGGAAGGAGGCTTCAGATGAGTTCATCTTGAAGCTGATAATGCCTTAATCCTCGATAAGCTTAAATCACGCTCATGTTTACAAGAATCTAATGTTGCTCTTTTTAGAGACATTTGGGCCCTCCTTTGAAAGGAATGGGTGGTTTATATTTCCCATTCGTACAGGGAAATTAATCAATGTGCCGATTGGTTGGCTAATCATGTTCTTTCCCTTTCTATTGGTACCCATCAATAGCAAATATATTCATTATTTATTTTCAACTAGAATCTTTTTGATAATTTCCATACATATCTTAATATTTTCCAATCAATAATATCATTTTTAATGTCCAATCTTTTCCCATACTGATATAGTCTAAAATTCTTCTTTCTAAATCACACATTTGATGCATTATTGTATTGTCACTTCGGTAATAACTCCTAAGACAAAGATGTATAGAGACATGTACTTGGATAACGAAGACTTGGAAGCTTGGGAATAAAACAAACATTAATGGTCGTACCTATGATTAGTATGTGCAAGAGTGAAAGACTTGAGATAATTAGAGAACCTCAAAAAGTGCATTGCCTCAAGAGTTGCTTTTACTAGTAGATATTTATGGTCTCATTATACTTGGATTAAAAGTAAAAAATTGTGTGATGGAAGAGGTTTAACTTTTAAAGTTTCATAATAATTAACGTTTTATTTTAGTTACTAGTTCTTCAAATTTGCTCCCTCCATCGAAATTTTATTTATTTTACATATTTATTAACAAATGAAACACTTATTTCCAAAATATACATTACAAATACCTATTATAAACACGATGTATTATTTATTTTCATTTTGTTTAAAATATAATATATTCTTTTGAATGAAATAATAATTTTCATTTATTATAAAGGGTTATTTATGGAATTAATTAGATTAAATTGATTAATTTTTTATATAATTAGCTTAAATATGATTACATAATTAGTGATTCTTATGTATTTATAAGATAAGCAAGCTAAAGTAATAATATATATATATATATATATATATATATATATATATTTGATAATTTGGAAAATTAAGGAAAAAATATAATAATTGTACAGCCTCCAATTAGGATGTGTAATGTTCTTGACTATCTATATTTTGGCGTCAATGATCAACAAAAGTTGGCCTTTCCTTATCCATTTATTCTTTAATATGCAAGTGACATGAATGTGTAATGTTTCTTGACTATCCATATTTTGGCGTCAATGGTCAACAAAAGTTGGCCTTTCATTATCCCTTTATTCTTTAATATGCAAGTGACATCAACATGCAACTAACTCTATTAATCCCTCAATCCATGAGCTAATAAAATTAAAAAGTAATTGAATAAAAATACCTTATTAGTCATACATGAGAGATTTTTTTAAAAAATTCAAAATATAAAGTTAAGACCTTATATTTATGAAAAAGACATAACCTTTTATCGTAAGATTTTATCGGTTGAAGTTTATATTCCTTTTTATATATGCTTACAAGAAAGTGTAGAATAAGATTTAAAATAAAACTTAATTAATATAAAATTTATAGAATCTATTTTTTAAATTGTAATAAAGTAGTCTTTACCTCTAAGGAAAATAATACAAGGTTACTTTCTTTGGTATGACTTTTTTGAAACTGTATTTTGTTATTATTTTAGTTTTAAAGTAATTTTCTCTAACAATAAATTTTAAATTTGTATTAAGTTATTAATTCATAATTTATTATCAAAAAATTTACTAAATTTATAATATTAAACTTATAAGGGTTAATTATTAAAAAATCAAATTTTGCTTAATTTTATAATTATTGTCAAAACTAATCAAAGTGGCAATTAAATATTTAAAATTTTCAATTCTAACTAAGTGTTAATGTCTCTCTTAAATTTGCATATATATCTTGTTACGTGTTGCAGAAATGTAAACTCTTGTATATGTTAATACAATCCCACGCCGGCACCGACCATCTGATATCGTCGTCGCTTACACACTCCCTTTCTGCCGCTGCCAACTTGCAAGTCCACTGTCCACTTGCAAGGACATAACTGGGAACACTTCTGGGGAGGCATATAAATAAGCCTTCCCGGACGATTTTACAAGCATTCCAAAAAATTGTTAGCTTCTTCATTTTTAATCACCAAAATTTAGAGAGTGTTTCTCCTTTTTTTTTTCAGGCAGTTAGTATTTCTCATTATAAGATTAAAGAAAGGTCATAACTCCTAAATTTTTAATAGTGAAATTTCTTCTTTTTGTCAATGATTTTTACCTTAATTTATTTGGGAGTTTTTCATGTAAAATCTGTGTTAATTTTTTCATTATTATTCTTTCAATCCTATTTAGCTGCGAATTTGCTCTAATCTAGTCAATTTTTCACAAAAAGTGGTATTAGAGTCGTGTTGAGAAAATTATGACAATATTTTCGGCGCAATCCATATTCACGTGAAATAGTGGGAGCAAAGTTCTAATATTTGTGATAGAAGCAATGGCGACATAATTTGAGATTGAGAAGTTCAATGGGAGTAATTTCTCATTGTGGAAGTTGAAGATGAAGGCTATCTTGAAAAAAGATAATTGTTTAGCGGCCATTAGCGAAAGGACGACAACATTCACAGATGATAATAAATGAAATGAAATGGGATGGACGAGAATGCTATTGCAAATATTCATCTGGCACTAACAGATGAGGTGTTGTCAAGCATAGAAGAGAAGAAGATGACAAAAAGGATTTCGAATTATCTCACAAAATTGTACGAAATCAAATCAGTGCGCAACAAAATTTTCCTCAAGAGAACTTTATACTCTTCGTATGGCTAAATCTACTTCGTACTAACCTAAACAGAGGATTTTTCTCAACAATTTTATAATAAAAGAACACTAAATAAATAACTCAAGTGGTTAAACAAAATTCAACATAAATGAGAACACTTGAGAAAGAACAGAAAAACAATTTCCCTACATATTCAGCTCCACTGAAACAGGTCTGAAAGTTGTCACCACAAATTATAGGCTAATCCACTCAAATACCAGTATTAATTCATAGCTGTAGGATGAAGACGCCAGGTATGACAGCCCACGCAAACAACCACTGTGACAAATCTAGACAAGACAAAGACCCAACCAAAAGCAAGGCAAAGAAGGAATCACGCATAAACCATCACAAAATATGCGGTTCACTAATCCTTTCCTTTAGCCTATGGCAACACCTTCCAACATGATGGTCATGCACATAGTAGCACACCTTCGGCTTTGTCAAATTTTCTTCACACACACAGCAACTTAACACGTAAGCCTAAAAAAAATTCTCACAAAATTATTACCATGTGTGTTGCAAAAAGGAGAAATATACAGTGATCACCGTGGTCAAACCAAGACCTTAAAATCACGCCAACATGTCTTCCACTGGGAACTCTTTAATGCAACAGTAAAAAAAATCAAGACATAGAAACCTTCACACCACGCACAACCAAGAAAAATGCATCACACATATGCAGGCATAGAAACCCCAATGGAGAACCAATTGCATACTAAATACGTTAACAACCACACACAGAAAGAAAATCACAGCAGCAGTCCCTTCAGCCCAATTGTCATGTGAAGCAAAGGTAGGCCATACAAGATAGAGTTTTATCATAATTAGGAGACTTTATAAGATAGAATTCTATCTTTCATACAATCTTTTATCAAATATTATCCCAATCAAATCCAAGATATTCTATGCCATCTTGATTAGGATTTGAAGCTAATTAACATTATCTTGAAAGTCCAATTATCAAATAATGTCAAAATTAATAAGATATATAACATATATCTTAACACTAACCAAGTGAAAATAGAAGGTTTCAGGTTTAATGATTCTCTCCAAATAATATCAAACCAAGGAACCCGTTCAGCATCACTTGACAGTATCTTACGACAAGTATCCAAATGATATTATCCTCTTCCATTGCATTAGGAAGAGTAGGTAACTGCTCTGAAAGTAAGGAGAAGCCTCTAAAATTGCTACCCCATTCTCCATTGGGAATGAGTGAAGAAACCCTTACATTTAATGGGATATGGTTTTTAAGTTGTGTTAATGCTGCTTTCTGAATAAGTGGACTATAGGACGTCCAATTATTAAACCAAAACCAAATGCTTGCACCATTCCTTAACGGATGCTTAATGTAAGGATAAACCAAGCTCCTTGAGTTAAGAATGTAGTTGAAAGTTCAGGAATATTCTCTAGAATTCCCAAGTTTCCAGAAACTTTGATCCTCAAGCCACTTGATTCATAATGCCTTTTGTCATTAAAAAGCCATATTCTTTTGCATTTGAGAAATTGAGATAACTCTGAGTCCACCTTGCTTCTTTGATAGAGTAATGTCACTCTATTTTACCTTGGCCTTCTTACCATTTTCTGTTTTTCTTGACCACAAGAACGCTTTAAGAATTCTATCAATCTCCTTGTTAACCAGCTTAGGCAAAATAACATGTGCAAACCAATGAATATGCAAGCTATTCAATACTGAAGTGATGATAGTCAACCACGTTACCATTGATAGAAACCGATTTTGCCAAGCATTGATCTTTTCCTTAATCTTCTTGATTAAAGGAATGAAATCAGAAAATTTAGGCTTGGTGGCTGTAATTGGTGCTCCTAGATACTTGAAAGGAGGGATGTGTAATATGAAACCAAAAATGCCAGTGATTTCCTCTTTATTTCGCACATCTGAGGATGCGTACACATTGCTTTTCTCCATATTTACCTGTAAGCTAGACCATTATGAAAATACATGCAAAATATTTTTCAAAACTCTGGAGTGAGTGCCTACACTACTGAGTAGAATCAAATCATCTGCATAGATCAAATGTGTTAACTAGAGTCGTCTACATTTATGGCGGAAGTGAAATCTGCCATTACTGGCAATAAGTTTGGAGATCAATTTAGATATCCCTTCCTTTGCTAGAGTAAAAAGATAAGAGGAAAGAGGATCCCCTTGTCTAATACCTTTAGTTGGCCTGAAAGGTAAAGATGGAATATCATTCACCATTACATTGAAAGCGAGTATTTGGATACACGTTAATAGCCAATCTCTGAATTTGGATGGTAAGCCTATAATTCCAATTGACAGTATCATATGCATTGAAAAAGTCAAATTTCATCGTACAACTTTTGATTGGTTTTTCTGACTGGTATTCCCCTGACAACTCTTGTAAGAGGAATATATTGTCTCCAACAATTCTCCCTGATAGGAATGTCCCTTGTGCCATGTGAATAATTTATAATAGTGCAAGTTTTAGCATTTGAGCAAGCAGCTTGACAATCACTTTATAGACAATAGTGCAATAGGATATAGATCTGTATTCAGATATGGAAGATGGATTTTCAAAGTTTGTTAAGTTTTCTTATGGCATGATCAGAGACATATTTGTTACTTTCAGACCACTTCCAAAGTTGGTAAGCCTTCATTGGACAGAATGCTTGCAATACTAAAATTATTATATTAATGAAACCACTATGATCTTAGTGAAACTTTTTATATATTAGAAACAGTCAAAGCACATAGTTTCTATTTTCTGGTTTTAAACCCCAAGTTTAAAGTGGTATGTACTGAAGCTACTTGCTTAAAACAACTAGAGTAGACGACGTCGTAAGTAAGATGTTTATATAAAAATACCTAATTGTGGTTATAAAAGCCTGTAATGAATTGACATGTCAAAGTTAGTGTGTTAGTGCAGGTATTTATGTTCTGCCAGAACTCAGAACCTTGACTGTATAGAATTTTATATATTTTAAAGGTAATATTATATTTTAAATAATAAAATTTAATTAATATTAATCAAAAATATAAAATATATTGTAATATTATATTTTAAAAAATAAAATTTATTTAATATTAATCAAAATTATAAAATATATTTATTAAATATTTGAAGTTTCAACTTGTTATTAATATATTTTAATGTTAATTTTGTTGTTAATATGTTAATATAGAGTGAAAAGTATGACTCATTCCTCGTCAAATAACATATGAATTATAATAAATTAAATAAATAATAATTTCAATTTTAGTTAATTAATTAATGGATTAACAATTGAATTGTTACTAAAAATGACAATGGCTAAATTAAATAATTAGACAATCCAAATTTTAGTCGAAATTTTAATTAAAATGATGTTTTGGAATTTGATTAAATCATTTTTTAATCGAGTTGATATTTTCAAATTTAAGTCTCATCTTTAATTTAATTAATTTGAACTTTTGTTTATTGATTTGGGTTGAAATAATAAATTATTTCTAATTTTTAGTAGTTTTTTTACTTATTTTTAATATATTAATTAATAAAATAGTTTTAAAATAATTATTCAATTTATTTACTCCATGTGTAGTTTGATTTGGAATAAAGTCTGCTTATTTAGTATTCCTCAACTGCAACATTATATTATTAGAGAGAGTTAATAGTAAGTTATATTTGTAATAAATTGAAACTTTAAGAACTTGATTAATATAACTTATAATTGTGTTGTATTATAAAATTGAATAAAATATAAAATATAAAATATATTTTTTTATTTTTATTTTTATTTTAAAAATATTATTATAACTTATCATATGATTAGTGTATAAACAAAAAGTATTGCTAAAAAATATGTGTTGCAATCGTCGTGGTCCATTTTTGAACAACTTCATGATCGTCCCCAACCAGAGTTCATCACCTTCGTTTTGTGTATAAGTAGCCACTTACATTACTCCATAATCAAACATCTTCTTAGCTTTTTATTCTTCTGATTCTCCTTCCCGATGTCTCCGATCATGGAAGTCAAGCAACCTTTTCAAAGACTGGACGCATCCATATATACCAACGGCACCAGTTCACCTGCAAGAACAAGTACATCAGCTTCTCAATCATCGTCTGATGATGTAGTACACCATACTCACTCTGAATCATTTGGAGCACTGGCTGAGTCCATCGTGCCTGATCAGGCCAACTCTTCATCTGACAAAAAACTGAGTTGGCTTCGCTCTCAAATCATTGGCAGTGAAGTTGAGTTTGATACTCCTTTTGGAAAACGAAGACTTA
>JAOTAY010000189.1:33552346-33564343 GCA_025629805.1 Erythroxylum baracoense
AGTGTAAGTATTGAACTTTTAACTTGTTTTAAGTATTTTCTTTAACTAATTTCTTGTAATTTATATAAATTATTGATGTTTTTTTTTCATCTTCTCATAGTCACAAAGATGCTGCTCAATTTTAAAAGAAGACTTATCATTTTTATCATGAATTGACTAGGATCTATGAAGAAGATTGTGCAACTAGAAATAACGTACAAACTGCTGCAGATATTCTTGAGGAAATGAAAAGGCAAGAAGGTGTAGGTGGGATAAATGAAGGTGGTGAAGATCAATATGAACAAGGTTTGCATGAGATAGATAAGTTCTTTACCCAACCTTAAACCTCAAATATTGAAAGACAAGCTGAAAATATTTCAGCAAGGAGGAGAAAAAGGAGTAATAATACGGGAGAAGCAAGCCATGTAGATTCACTTATTATTGCTGCCAGGATGTTGGGTGATACCATGAATCAAATTAGAGATAAATTGTGTAAGAGTATTGGGACTGAAACCTATATTTAACAAAGAGTTGAATAGTTAGATAATGCATTAGGTGAAATAGAGAGACTCACAGATGATGAAAGGGATACTGCTTTAGGCAAAATTCTTGATTATCCTACACAAATGCTTGTGTTTTTCATTCTTGCGCCTTTTCGAAGACTTGGATGGGTGAGGAGATTTCTTGCCACACATTGAAGATTATGTTGAAGTAGAAGTTATTTTGTCTAGTTATTTAAAATAGAGTTGAAACTTATTTTTTGTTAAACTAACTAACTTTTTAGTAATTTAAGGTCATTTAAATCCCTATGTTATATTTATTTTCAATATCGTTCCACTATTATTTTATATTGCAACTACGACTATATAATGAATGTTGACATGAGTCAGACAAGAAAAAGTTAACCACTGCAAAATGTTGGAAATTGGTCTTTTTGTTGGCTATTCCTTTATTAGTTCAAGTTTATATTTTCAAACCAAATATTGGCATAGAAATTCTTTAACAGTAAACCAAACAAAGTAATACTCATTACGTTCTATTCCTCATCTTTTCTATTCCTAATAATAACTATTATATTCCTTATCTATTCTATTCTTTGAGCCAAACAGGCTGTTAAGATTTCTTTTTTCATCCAAGATGGCTTGTTACTACAACTTACAATAAGAATACACACATTCAGGGACAAGAAAACTAAAAGTTAAGCCAAACCCGTCTAGTTATTCATCCTAATCAAGCAAATTAACTCATCAAACTAACTAATTGATCTCATAGATAATGAAAACAAGCCTAAATAGTTGAAACTAGAAGAAGAGGGTCATTGTCAGATTGCAACTCCACGAAGATCCAACGGCGAACGGCCAATGGACGATGAGACGGAAACAAAATAGGATCCAAGCAAAATGAGTGAATTTACTAGAGAAAGTGATTAAGATACGAACTTTACAGTCAAATTTTGATTTCAGATGCTGTTTAGTGGACAGGTCCACTGGTAAAGGTCCAAGCACTTTGAGCAGAACGCCCAATAAAGAAAACCATTTTGGAGGGCAACTTCTCATCTTAACTTCATTTTGCTCTCATTGCTTTGATTTCCTGTAATCCTTGACATTGATCAACGGCCAAAGACATTGCCCAACTGAGTGCTACTAAGGTATCGTACATGAACGCCTGGTCGAAAGGAAACTGGCAAGAGGAAGCTCGGTGGGCTAATGTGATTGGGGACATATTGAAGAAAAGAGGAGTATGGTTTACTTATAAATATGGGCTCTCATGCTATACAACTCAACAATTCTAGGTATGTATACCTGGGTCATGTGATTCTTTGCAGCGGAATTAAGATATATCATTGCATTCATTTGAGTTGTGGTTAGACTGTGGGCTCACCATATGAGATTAAATGGAGTTATTGAGCAATGGATGCTAATCATATATTCACGTTACGTTGTCGCTAGTTTTGGTAAAATTAAGGGCATAGGCTCGTAAGTCCGAACTGATCATACTTGGACTCAGATTTGGTGAAGCCTAGTTTAGTGCCATTACCTTCACTTCTCTACTAAATGTAAGCACTGAAGCATGCATTTTAAACACAAAATTCATTATGTATGATTAAGCTTCATGCATGCTATATAAATGAATAAACGGAAGTATGGCAGAAACATTAAAAATACCTCCAACCATTGCTTACAAACTCTGTTCAGCAACATTCTCACGATCAAAATGATAAATTTTGAATCTTCTAACCTCTGATTTCCGCAATTCGATGGTGTTCAGTTATTGTTATATGAAGCCCAGGATAGGGACCCAAAAATATATATTTCATCTCTTCATCATCTCTGCCCATCACAGAAGATGAAAATGATAATGTATGGGCGTTTGCGTGATTAATGGGTTAAACCATTAAATGAACCAGATTTCTAAATAGTAGGATATCCTAAGATTTTGGGAAAAATCCTACATTCTCCCATTTAGTCCATTTAATCCAACATCAAACATAACAAGAAACTAAGTATATTAATCATAACGATAGGTCCTCTTATAGCGAGTATTATCTTCCACATATTACAATATATAAAGTCTCTCATTACTAGCTCTTAAACTTAATGAGTAAACCATATGTTTATTCTAGGTCTAAACTAAATGATAGTTCTCAAAACAATAAAAAATATGTGCACAAAACCATACGAGAAAACATCAAATTAAATAAGAGTTCCATTGAAGCAACAAATGTACAATAAAAATTACATTAGAACTAAGTCCCATTTGCACTACGTGATCCTTAAATTGCTTAGATGGCATGCCTCTAGTTATATCCGCAATCATCAACTCAATGCTAATGTGTTCAATGACAACTTTCTCATAACCTTCTTTGCAGCTTTCCAGTTGTCAACACCTGAGTTACTCTGGTACAGACCTGAGCATACATAAGACTTCCAACAATGGAAGCATATGAAATGTTCTTCATGTGTTCCCGTTCAAAATCATTTTTTGGGCATTGATTCAAATTGGTGCACAATCTTGCATCTGAAATCTCTCTAAAACTTTGTTGATATGGGTCTCTTAAGACAAACCCAAAATGTCTTGAGATTTTTCTCTATGGATCTTAATGTCGATGACATAAGATGCCTCACCCATATCTTTTATATCAAAATTCTTTGAGATAAATTGTTTCACCCTATATAGCAAACCTTTATCATTAGTCGCAAGCAAAATATCATCCACGTATAACATAAGAAAACAAATCTTACTTTCACTGACCTTCTAGTATAAACATTGGTCCATTATATTCTCTTCAAAACTAAAAGAAGTGATAACCTCATGGAATTTTAAATACCACTACTAGGAGGCTTGTTTCAATTCATATATGGATTTATTAAGCTTACAGACTAAATGCTCATCATCACTAAAGGAGAATCCTTCAGGTTGTTTCATATAAACCTCTTCTTCTAGTTCACCATTGAGGAACGTCGTTTTCACATCTATTTGATGTAACTCAAAATCAAAACGAGCTACCAATGCCATGATTACACGGAGTGAATCTTTCTTAGGTATAGGAGAAAATGTCTCTGTGTAGTTGATTCCTTCCCTCTGAGTGAATCCTTTGGCAACAATTCTTGCCTTATGTCTCTTAATGTTGTCTCGTGAGTCTTTCTTTGTCTTAAATACCTATTTACATCCAATTGCTTTCACACCATTGGGAAACTCAACGAGATCCTAGACTTGGATAGATGTCGTAGAATCCATCTCATCTTTCATAGCATTGTATCGTAGGTCCGATTCCTTGTACCACAGTTCCGTATATGTGCGGTTTTTTTGACCTTTCAAATTATAATATAAATTGTTGGCCAAGAGAGTCGGACATAAAAAAAAAATTTCTTAATTTTTCTAAATCTTTCATTTTTGTATTAAACGAGTGAGTTGATTGAAGAATAATAAGTTATCTAAAATAGTTAATTTATTTACCTCATGAATTATATAAGATTAGTTAGTTTAATTTCTTGAACTCTTAATAATTAGTATCATGAAACCATCCTTGTATTATTTTTAAAATTAACATTAATAATTTTTTAATAGTGAAATGATATAATATATATATATATATCTAAGTTTTGAAGTCTCTCATAAAAGAATTATGGAAAGTGATGTCATTAATATTTTTTTGAAAATCTTTTTATGACTTATATTTATTTGTTTAAAATTATTGTTTTAATCATTATTTCGTAATTCAGTTTATTCTATAATTATATGGTCCTGATTATTTTTAATCTTAATACAAAAGGTTTATAAGCTTTTCATAAATATAAGGTTATAATTTTAATTTTTAAAAAATTATAAATATTTTGTGAGTGTATTCATGATAATTATTATTTTTCATTTAATCACTCTTATTTTGATTTTACTCTTCATTGATAAAGACATAGACTTAGTTGCACATCACATGCACACACACACACACACACACACACACACACACACACACACACACACATATATATATATATAATTATTTAAATTTTTATTTCATAAATTATATAAAAATCAATAATATATAATTATCTTTAAAAATTATATAAAAATTAATTAGTTTAATTTTTTGAATTCTCAATAACTAAAATTATGAATTTAAAATCATACAACCATTTTAAGTTTTCCTTACCTATATTTAACCAAGTAATCCATAAGGTCACATATACATTTTTACAATTTTTTATAACTTTATGATACATAAGTAACTTACTAGGTAAAGAAGGATTTTCTAAACAATTTAAAGTTAATCTATCATCTTTTGATGATTTATACGTATAATTCTACAAATATTTAAATTAAAAAAAATATTTGAATAAATATTTAAATTATTCTGTTATTATATGACCCTGATTATTTGAATAAATATTTAAATTATTCTGTTATTATATGATCATGATTATTTTAATTAATTTTAAATTTTAAAACTATCAATAAAAATCAATTTTTAATAATAAGCTTAATACAAAAGGTTTATAAGTTTTTCATAAATATAAGATAATAATTTTGTATTTTGAAAAAAATTAAAAATATTTTTATGACGATACTATAGTCATTTATTTTCATTATTCTTATTTTGATTAAGACATAATCTTAGTTGCAAATATCAACCTCAAGAAAGATATGGGAAGACCCACTTGTATTGACAATTCAAGCGCGAATATGAGTTTTTGGTCAAAGAAGTTAAACATATTTCTAATTTTTGAAGTCTCTCATAAAAGAATTATGGAAAGTGATTGATACGCCCCAAGGCCCTGTCACTCGCCCAGTCAACCCTGTCACCCATGATTAACAAACTCATATGACCGTTGCTGCGTAGTCACCCTGTCACTCCATAATTAACAAACTCATTTGACCGTTGCTGTGTAGTGTGGAAGTGGTTGTTAGTTTATAAGCATTTTCCTTCGGAGTTGTTAGCCAGGGTTGCGGGCATGTTGCCACCTTATTTCCATTTGTTATTCTAATTCCCATAAAGATATTTTTTGCAGCCATCCAGTGACCTTCGTCAAGGTTAGCTTGATATATGCTTGTTATGCTTAATGCATAAGCAACATCTGATCTTGTACATAACATCGCATACATGATCGATTCAATAGCCGAAACATATAAAACACCATTCATTCTTTCTCTTTCTTCTTGTGTCTTAGGAAACATGTTCTTGGACAAATAAATCTCATGCGATGTGAGTAAGAATTCTCTCTTAGAATTCTCCGTGTTAAACCTCTTAAACACTTTGTCTATGTACGTGGATTGGGACAAATCAAGCAATCTTTTAATCTATCTCTATAAATCTTTATAACTAATATATAAGCTGCTTCTCCCATATCTTTCATGGAAAATTTCTTAAATAACCATCCCTGAACAGACTGGAGCATTGAAATGTCATTTCTAATAAGCAATATGTCATCCACATAAAACATTAAGAAAACGATTGCACTATCACTTACCTTTTTGTAAACACAAGGTTCATCCACATTTTTTATAAAATCAAACTCTTTGGTTATTATATCAAAACGAATGTTCCAATTCCGCGATGCTTGTTTCAGTTCATAAATGGACCTTTGCAACTTGCATACTTGATTAGGAAATTCTTTTGATTTAAAACTTTCACATTGTGTCATATACACATCCTCTTGTAAATTTCCATTGATAAATTATGTTTTGACATTCATTTGTTAAATTTCATAATCATGGTATGCAGCTACGGCTAATAAAATCCTTATGGACTTAATCATTGCTACTGGCGAAAAAGTTTCATCAAAATCAACTCCTTATTTTTATCGGTAACATTTTGTCACCAACCTTGCTTTGAATGTATGTACATTGCCATCTATATCGATTTTTCTCTTAAAAACTCACTTGCACTCAACAGGTACTATATTATCAGTCCACAAAAGTCCATACTTGATTAGTATATGTAAATTCTATTTCGGATTTGTTATTTTGTTCCCTTATTTCCATTTGTTATTCTGTTCCCATAAATGTAAACATTGATGTGAAATAAGAGTTCAAGCAATTACTAGAAAACACTTGTCTCTCCCTCTAACCTTCTTCTATTTTCTGCTTTCCAGAACTATAACGTTTCAGTGATGTCATTAATAATTTATTTTTGACAATCTTTTTATGACTTATATTTATTTGTTTAAAATTATTGTGTTCATAAAAATATTATCATTATTTCATAATTCATTTTATTTTATAATTACATAGTCCTGATTATTTTTAATCTTAATACAAAAGGGTTACAAGCTTTTCATAAATATAAGGTTATAATTTTATATTTAAAAAAATTATAAATATTTTATTAGTGGATTCACGATAATTATAATTTTTCATTTAATCACTCTTATTTTGATTTTACTCTTTATTGAATAAGACATAGACTTAGTTGCACATCACAAGCATATCAACTATCTGCTTTCTCTCCTTAATTTTTCCAACTCTTTTATTTTGTCGTTAGTCCATGTCATTGTGAAAAAAATTGTAAAGTGATTAATACAACAAGGTTGTAATTTGATTGAAAATTAGCAATATATATATAATTACTTAAATTTTTTATTTCATAAATTATATAAAAATCAATAATATATAATTTATCTTTAAAATTTATATAAAAATCATTTAGTTTATTTTTTTGAATTCTCAATAACTAAAATTATCAATTTAAAATCATAGAATCATTTTAAGTTTTCCTTACCTATATTTAACCAAGTAATCCATAAGGTCATATATACAGTTTTACAATTTTTTATAACTTTATGGTACATAAGTAACTTACTAGGTAAAGGTGGATTTTCTAAACAATTTAAAGTTAACCTATCATCTTTTGATGATTTATACGTATAATTTTACAAATATTTAAATTAAAACAAATATTTGAATAAATATTTAAATTATTCCGTTATTATATGACCCTGATTATTTTAATTAATTTTAAAATTTAAAACTATCAGTAAAAATTAATTTTTAATAATAAGCTTAATACAAAAGATTTATAAGCTTTTCATAAATATAAGATAATAATTTTGTATTTTGAAAAATTAAAAAAAATTATGACGATACTATAGTCATTTATTTTCGTTTAATTATTCTTATTATGATTAAGACAAACTTAGTTGCAAATATCAACCGCTAGAAGGATACGGAAAGACCCACTTGTCGTGACGAGTCAAGCTCGAATATGAGTTTTTGGTCAAGGAAGTTAAACATAGCGATTGGAGGGTCAAATATAGTACAACCATCTGCTTTCTCTCCTTATGTTTTCCAAGTCTTCTTTTTTGACGTTAGTCCCTGTCAATGTCATTGTGAAAAAGTTTGTTTACAAGTTATTTCTAAACTGATTAATAAGATAAGGTGTAATTTGATTGGAAAATAGTACGATATATATATACATTTTAAATAACTAATTAAAATAGAAAATAGAAAATAGAAAAAATCAAATTAAATGGGAATTGATCATATATAATGCACACTTATTGTGATTTCAACTGATAATTAAGATAGTTTAAAGATTGTACTAAAAGTTAAATCATTTGTCGAAATTGACTTTAATACTATCTTTTATTGTGATCGACAAATATCATATCGACACACACACACACACACACACACACACACACACACACATATATATATATATATATCACTATAAGAAAATTTTCGTTTTGCGATCGAAATTATCGACAGAAAACATAAACATTCCATTGGTAAATAAACTTAGCGACGAACTTTACCGACGGACAAAAGCGTCATAGAAACATGCCGTAGTTAATAATTCTTGACAAAAAATATAATGTCCGTCGATAATTTACTTAGCGACGGACTTTACGGACGGACAAAAGTATCGTAGAAACAACCGTAGTTAATAATTCCCGACGAAAAACAGAATGTCCGTTGATAACTTTACCGACGGACAACTAATGTATCGTTGGTAAATATACCGATAATTTCTTATGTGGTTGGCCGTTGGTATATTTACCGACAGACACTATTATTCCGTCAGAATATTTACCGATTGTTTGTTCACATTATCGACAGTTACATTTAAATTACTTAATATTTGATGGATAAAAATAATATTCTTCTTTAAATAATTTAACATGTTTTCATGTATTCATTCATGGAACATTAAAAAATAAATAAAAAAGGAATAACAGGCCACCTGGGCAACCAGAACTTGAGCGTGACGTGAGAGTTGTTATTTTGACTTTTAACTTTTAATGTTTTGCAATCGTAGGGTCGCTTAAACCTCGGATGGTTTCAAGGAAAGTGAATGACGCGGCGTTTGATTTGGCGGCAGCAAGTAGGAATTGATGTCCGAACGATAATCGGCTGACGTGGACGCGATTATGCGAAAGCTTGAAAAGATTAACTTGGTGGAAGCGTTATGGTCCTTGCTCCTTTACCTCCTTTTAGAACGCGGTTCCCCTATTCCCTACTCTAGCGTCCGGGTCCAATCTTCCAATAATCTAATTTTGGTGGGTTTTATTTATTAAATAAATAAAATTTTATATAATAAAGTAATAAAAACAGGTTATCTGGTACCATCTTTTAAGTTATATAGCTTAAAAGTTACAATATCTCAATTAATTATAAATAAGACTACATATAATTGGACATTTTCAAATTTTATCAAGAAAAATCACATTACGTATTGTTGTTGTTGTATTAGTATATTTTTCTCGTAAACTTTTTCATTTCAAAGAACGGTTCCTATTAGTTAATTTTTTTAGTAGAATGAGTCAAATAAATAATAATAATAATAATAATAATAATTTATTAATATATTTTGAATAAATTATTTTACAAGTTAATAAATTATATAATTTACGCTATATTTAGTATTTACAGAATGCGTGACATGAAATACATTATAGGTTTATAATCAGATCTTCATGATTCTACATATTTATTGTTTTCTAATTCTTCAGCATAGTATAATCTGAGTTCATTTATCAAACGGTTGATACTGTCTTTAGTAGATAAATCTAGTCTAACTAAGTGTTCTCCGTACGCTTCAACATTTATGATTATAATGATGGATGGAATTCTTATATTTATTCTATGCATAACAAATTAACATAGAGTAAAGGGTCCATCATGCTTCCTTACCTAGTTTCGTTTTGACTAGAATATCAACGGATTATACCATAGAGCTTTTACTAGGCGGTTCAGCCCCACCTTAATCTTTTGAATCAAGGTAACTCTTATGTAGTTCCTTCAGCAATACCTAGCACAGCCTAGTTTCGTTTCTTACCTCTAGGCGTAAGGAACTGGCTAAGGAAGGATGTAGGGTATTGCTCTATATTAGTTTTTGGAAGGGACAAAATAAATATAAGAAAGGAAGTGTTTTATTTAAGTAAAGATGTCGATTGAACCTTTAAACTTTAAACGTTTTATTTTATCTATTTAATTTTTGGTCTAGTTTTTATAATATTACATAAAATTGATTTAAATTGGATTCTTAAACATCAATATGAATTGCCAAATTATATGAAAATCATATAAACTTATATATTTAATATCAATATTTACTCCAATTCATAAAACTTAATACCTTCAAATGAATTACTTCTGAGAGTTTCATAAATTTTTATTTAATAAAATAAACATGACATTTTTTTATGCGTCACCCTATAACGTCAATCTATGCTATTAAATAATGATCCCAAATACAATTATCAATTATCTTTTGAGAAATAAGACATTAAATAATAATTCTTTTGGCAATTAATAAAATTATAATTTATTTATGAACAATTATATTATATATAATTATTCAATAATGTTAGCAGAAAAACAAAGTTGACTAGTAATATGACATTACCTTAGAAATTGATAATTTTCTCATAATCTTATCAAATTACAGAATAAAATATTAAAAACTTATTTACCCATTTATTAAATAAAAAAATAAACTTAAAATTACTTCCTATAAATATAGACGAAGGGTGAAGTCTCCCGTAAAAGGATTATGGAAGGTGATCAAATACGCAATGTGAAGCTACACTAAAATTCCTAATTATTTGACTTTTTTATCTCATAAATTATAAAAAATTAATTAGTTTAATTTCTTGAACTTTTAGTAATTAATATAATGAAAGCCTCTTATGATAAAGGACACTCTTTATATTGCTTAATGTTAATACTAATATTTTTTAATGATGAAATCATATCCTTTAATTTGGATATATAATTTTGAAAATTGACATCATATTTTTACTTTTTTAATTTCAAATTTTCTTAATATAATAGTAATAAGTCTCTTATATCTAGTAGTTTTAGTCATTTCAATTTGAAAATTCAAAAGAATCCATAAAACTAGACTTTTTTAATTTCAAACATTTCTTCGTATAATGCATGGTTAATATGAAAACTTTTTTAAGTCTTCTTTCTCCGGCCAATCTATGTTTTTATGAACCCCTACCCTACTATTTATTACCGAAGTGATGAACACGACAAGTCCTTGGCATGTTCATATAACTTTATAAGTTTTGTTTCTATATATTTTTATAATTTATCTAATTAACTTATTAATAATTTAAAATTAGGTAAATTTCTTAAATTAATTTAAAAACAAAATACAAACGTATTCACTAAAAATTCAAAAAGATATAAAAATATTCAAGTTTTATTTGAGGATATACCATAAAATAAAATTTAAGAAGTGAAAAGATTTTAATTATTTAACCTTTCAAAAAGAAAATTAATTCTATAAATTTTAAAAATATTTATTTCACTTTTCTTATAGAAAGAGATGATCATGAGATTTATCAAATTGATCACAAAAAATAAATGCTAAATCATTGAGGGAGACAAACAGTTTAATTATCAGGAAAACATTATTGCATTATAATTTTACCAACGTCATAGTTACAACGATAATATTCATTTTCATTCTTCACTATATTTATTAGGATATACTATATATATATATCTTTTTGTTTTGGCATTTTATTTATTTTAATTGGACATACAAAATTCATTATCTTGTTAAAGTCAAGCAATTAAATTTATCTTACAAGGTGGAGTTTTGGTGTATGCGTGTGTGTCTTGCAAAAGTGTGCAGGGCGTGTGTGGCATAGTATGGTGTGTGTATTTTGGGGACGTGAGTGCAGCAACGTTACAGGTGTGCTAATTGAAGATTGAAAAGTAAAACGCAGCTGTGGTTTGAGTGCATCTGGAAATAATTTGTGAAGGCCTACGTCCATTCAGAAAATGTTATTGACGTTTTTATAAATCAGCCCATCGTTGTTACGACGACTTCCAGACCTATTTCACTGGAGCGAAACTCATCGGGAAGTTGTTCTTTTTATCTCAAGTGTTTTCAGTTTTGTTTCTAGTCATTTTATTCACTTGAGTTGTTCTTTAATTATTTGATCAATTATCTTTGATTAAGAGTGGTATAGAAAAATCCTCTGTTGAGGTTAGTACGAGGCGGTCGTACTACTGGGTGTGAAATTCTTTCACGGGAAGTGAGGTTGAGTGATAGTGTCAAGG
>JAOTAY010000189.1:33578059-33594821 GCA_025629805.1 Erythroxylum baracoense
GTCCATCCACTCGAGCATAGACTAAGTCCTTAGCCTGGGCCGAGTCAATCTTCACTAGGTCCGAGACTCTACCAAATTCGCACCAAGTCTGATCATACTCGCCCACGTTTACCTTAGTATATTCGCATGCCTCCCTCATGCGTGAATCCAGCTAACCTCCCTCCTAAGGCCCCTTATTGGAGGTTGTTGAGAAGTGCTCCGAAAGTTACGGGTCTAACACCGTGCCTAATCCTTTTCCCACCTCAACCTTTATAGTCTCTTGAGCCTTGAAATTGAAATAATTATAATTGCGACGTTCTTGCTGCTAAGGCAAATAACGACATCAATCATTACTTCTTTCTTCAGTCGGACCAATCATGGAGGAGGTCTCATAGAACTTTAAATGGTCCGGCACGCATGTGAATGAAACCCTATAGTTTCTTCAACGGGTCAATACAAAATTTGAAAAATAACAAAATTTTGCGTCTCTCTCTCTCTCCATATGTGTACAATTCAAGAAGACGACCTCACCGTGCCCACCACAACAACTACTGTCCTCCGACGTCGTTTCGCTTCGGAGCAGGATTGACAAGATCCACTCTTCAACTGATATCCGTATATCAATTTTGATTCCTAAATTGTAAGTATTCCGATACACAGATCGTCTCTCTTGTCCCCAAATTCGATTTCTCCAGAAAATTCCGATCATTTCTTACCACTTTTGGTGAGTTTTGAATCGGACCTTCCATAAGGTTGTAGCTTGGAGCGTCGAAATTTGGGTCTATCGGTGTTAGATTTGGAATTGGCATCTCAGTGATGCATTTGTGTTGGATCACTGAGAGAAGCCGAGATTTTGACTCTTGTATTGAAATTAGGGTTCCGGTGAAGGTTTTAAGTAGTTGTAGGGTTTAGTATTTCAAGAGAAGAGCTGTGTTTGGTCTATTGGGATTCAGAAGTGATGGACTTTGTGTTTTGATCTCATGTTTTGAGGTGAGTTAGGGTTTATGATGGTAGATTGAGAATGGTGAGGCTTTTGGGACTGGTTCGTGGAGAATCGGACCCATCGCCACGTGAGATTGCTGCAAGGACTAACCTTACTGGTGAGTCCAGCGAGAATGGGTGGCTAATTAGGTTCTTTGACTCAGCATTTTTCTGCGAGTGGATTGCAGTGAGCTACCTTTATAAGCATGATCACGCTGGGGTACGAGATTATCTTTGCAATAGAATGTATACTTTGCCCTTGTCGGGCATTGAGAGCTATTTGTTCCAAATTTGCTATATGCTAATACACAAACCCAGCCCATCTTTAGACAAGTTTGTTATTGATATTTGCTCCAAGTCATTGAAGTTATCTCTCAAGGTGCATTGGTTCTTGTTGGCCGAACTTGAGGATTTTGATGACAATGAAGGGA
The DNA here is from genome assembly GCA_025629805.1 of Erythroxylum baracoense. NCBI lineage: Eukaryota > Viridiplantae > Streptophyta > Magnoliopsida > Malpighiales > Erythroxylaceae > Erythroxylum > Erythroxylum baracoense. The sequence continues at coordinate 33,579,451 of JAOTAY010000189.1, forward strand.
TTAGCAGGATTCAGGAGAAGTGCCAGATTGCAGCTACTCTCATGGGAGAGTGGCCACCGCTAATACGGTCCCATAATGAAGCTTCAAGTCCTGGGAGTAAGAACCCGGTTTTGAATAAAATCCGGTCTTCAAAGCAGAAGTTGTTGTCATTGACATCATCCCCACCCTTGCAGAAGACTTTCTCATTCTCACCCTCATCGGGGAACAATTTGCAGGAGGATGGAAGTCCATTATCACCGGATGAGAATAAAATTTTCAAGAAGTTCATTCCAGGCCCAAAAGTGAGGGATGCATTATTGTTTAGAAAGTCAGTGGATAAAGATGAGGAGAGTGAGAAAGACGGGTTTTTTAGGAGGCTCTTAAAGGATAACAGTAAGGGTGATGACGAGGATTTGATGCCTAGTTCTGAAGGGTTCTTCAAGAGGCTGTTGAGGGATAGCAATAAAGGTGAGGATGAAGAGTTCACTTCCAGCTCAGATGGCTTTTTTAAAAGGCTTTTAAGGGATAATAGTAGAGGAGATGATGAAGAATTGGGATCGAGTTCAGAAGGGTTCTTCAAAAGATTATTTCGAGATAGTAAGGGTGATGGTGATGAAAAATTAGCTTCTAAATCACTGGAAGATGATGAAAAAGAGGGCTTCTTTAAGAAAATTTTCAAGGAGAAGTTTGAGGACAAGAAGGATGGGAAAGAGAGGAGTGAGGATGAGGAAAGAATGAATTCTGAAGGGAAACTTCCAAAGTCCGTGGACGAAGATGAGAAAGACGGTTTCTTCAGGAGGATTTTTAAAGATATGTTTGATGAGAAGAAAGATTCAATTGACAAAATTGATGAGGGCAATGCAAATAGTGAGGAAGGAGAACCTTCAGATTTCCCATTATTTCGAAGATTGTTCCGCGTGCACCCTGAAGACGTAAAAAGTACTGCAATAAACGAAAATAGTAACAGCAGCAGCTTGTTTGAGAGCAGTCCCGGGACGGAGAACTTTTTTCGCAAACTCTTCCGAGATCGCGATCGTTCTGTTGAAGACTCAGAATTGTTTGCTTCAAAGAAGAACAAAGAGGTACTTGTAATGAGTAATATTTATGACCTCTGTTTTTTCCTTTTAAAGGTAACCTTCATTTGCAGGTCCTTTCCTTTTGTCATTATTGTATGTGTGGTTTTTATTTGGCAGAAGCGTCCAGGTTCACCAAAGCAACAAAATGAAAAATCAAACGTGAAACCCCCACGTCCCAATAATACAGCATCACAGTTCCGGAAAGGAGCTTATCATGAATCATTGGACTTTGTGCTTACACTATGTGAGACTTCATATGGCCTTGTAGATGTCTTTCCAGTCGAAGATCGCAAAAGTGCTCTTCGTGAGGTTATTCAATTAGTTTAAATTTGGCTATCGCTTATTTTTCACTTTCTGCGAGGCATATTGGTTATTATGTAAATATGCTTGGTGGTCTGTTTACACAGCCGAAACACATAAAAACATGCACGCAAAAACACGAACTGACAGACTCATATGTTTCTATTTCTGCTTGAGCATCCAATTTTACTTGCATGATCCTGCACAGTATTTAATCTGCTGCACAATTTCCTTCTAACACATTTATTTCTTGGTTTTTCAGTCACTTGTGGAGATAAACATGCGTTTAGCTGAAGCTCAAAATACTGGAGGTATTTGTTCTAATTAAGGTGGACTTTAATTGAAAGATGGCTGTTCAAAAGCTAGAATACATTTGAAAATCAAGTTGCCTATAATAGCTTAACAAGTAAGCTCAAATATATTGGGAGTCACTAGCCACACAAATCTACAATTGATTTGCTGATGTTTTCATTTGGGAATTGGACATATCTGATGGATAGTAGTTTTTCTTTTGATCTTTATTTTTGGTAGTGCAAGTAAACTTTTAGATTTTTCTAAGCTGCAAAAATTATTCTAGTAATTTGGCTCCTGCTGCCATATTGTTAACAGTAATTTATGCTCTTTCCCCTTTTAATTTTAAGAAATTTATTTGTATCTAAAGAGACAGTTAGGGAAAAGAAAATTCGTAATTAAATATAAAAGTTCATATTCATATGTGTTAAAACTCAATGCCAGTTCTGCGATATACATTCCATTAGTGCTTTTTATATGTAAACAGTAAATTTATGTTGCTGTAGGAGTCTGCTTTCCCATGGGTAAGGGTATGTATCGTGTGGTTCATATACCAGAAGATGAAGCTCAGCTTATGAATTCAAGGGAGAAGGCACCTTATCTAATTTGTGTTGAAGTCTTGAAAATTGAAATGCCAAGGTAATTTTCTGTTAAATATTGGTTGTTAATTAACACATAAATCAGCATTGACATAGATTACATTTTATGGTATATAGTTAACGCCAGTTTTCTGTTCATTTTCAGCAATACGAGGGATACATCTGGCTCTCAAAAGCTTTCCAGAGGAGGGATACCTCTGGCTAATGGAGATGCATTTTTGCCAAAGCCACCTCCATGGGCTTATCCTTTGTGGACTGTCCAGGAAGCGTATCGGAACAGTAGCGATAGGATGTCAATATCTACAGCTCAAGCCATTGACCAGGCAATGTCACATTCCTCGGGGGCTAAATTGAAAGTTGTTAATGTGAGCTTTTTTGTGGAGAAGCAATTTCTTGGGCAACCAATGAACACTGAAGCTTCTGTTTTGCATTCTGGCTCTGGTAGCAGTAGTCAGCATCAAGGGACAGAACATGATAGTGATTTGGAATGGGTGAGAGTAGTGCTGACGGTAGATCCCAGAGTTAAGATGGAAGGCATTGGGGATCAAGAAGCATCACATCGTAAGGAGCATCGTCGGGTTCCAAGTACAATTGCCATAGAAGAAGTGAAGGTGGACCTTTGCTTGAATATGCTGATTCTTATTATCTTTTTTATCAAAGAGGTTTTGGTAAAGTAACTGTCTTCTGCAGGCTGCAGCAGCCAAAGGAGAAGCACCTCCTGGACTCCCTCTAAAAGGGGCAGGCCAAGATTCATCTGATGCACAACCAAGGGTGAGCGCTCATGCAAATAGAACGTCTAAATTCTCTGTTCCATTGCAAAATGTTGGTTCTTTAAATGGTTTAATTTTTGAACAGGGTAATGGTGGTACTCCCAAGGCAACAGATCCCTTATGGGGTGAACTTTGGGAAGTTAAAAGAGAGAGAATACGTAAAAATTCAATGTATGGAAAATTTCCTGGTTGGGACCTGCGATCTGTAAGTTCTAGGTCTTATATTTTTCTTTCTTGTTAGAACTGATAATAGCTTGGTTTTATTTAACTATATTTTTGGAACATAGAACTTTTTTGGTCATTATCTTTAGTGCTTGCGTATTGTTATCTTATATTTGTACTTTCCCAGTAGATGCTTTATATATGCCTGAATGATCATAGTGCAAACTGAACTGTTTGGATCCGGTAATATTGTCATTTCAGTTCACCTGTTTATATTTGAATTTGAAACATTGCTGATTCCCAGTGATACATTGATGCATCTGCATATATGTTTAGTTCTTATCCTATAGTTCTTAATCACTTGATGTGTTTACTCTAACCTCGAGGTCAATATGGAGTTGATCTTTCTACTGAAATTTACAATATTATATGTATGTTTATTTACGGAAGTTTCTATGGCCTTGTTTCCCACACAGGTTATTGTGAAGAGTGGTGATGATTGTAGGCAGGAGCATCTTGCGGTGCAACTAATTTCTCACTTTTATGGTAGGTGTTGTGAATATCTTTACAACGACCAGGCTGCAAATTTGGTGTTTGTAGTCCAAAGCAGCCAGTTATTCTTTGTTGTTTCTGTTTGCTGGCAAAGATGCAAAGAATTTTGTTCTTATTCTTTTCTATATTTCTAAGAGAAATATATATCATATTTTTCTCCCAAAACTGAATTTTATACACTCACCAGTTGTCTTGAGAAGATAAATAGAACAAAAAACTTCCATTATGATCAGCAATCTGCAAAAACAGTGACGGTTGCTAGAGCAGCTCTTGTCAAATATTTGTTTGACTTCCATATTTTGAAGCTTTTGTCCCTACTCTAGCAAGATATTGGATTCCCCCTTGTTCTTTTAGTTGACTCCTGCTTACAAAGTTACATCTGGTGCCAGATATATTTCAAGAAGCTGGTCTCCCTCTCTGGCTACGTCCCTATGAAGTTTTGGTTACCTCTTCTTATACAGCTCTCATTGAAACAATCCCTGACACGGTAATAATATACAATTTTTGTTATCGTGCGAAAATTGCATAGGAATGTTAATTATAATGTTTCCTGGTTTTTAGGCTTCACTTCATTCAATAAAAAGTAGATACCCCAACATCTCAAGTTTGCGTGATTTCTTTGTTGCCAAGTATGAAGAGAATTCCCAAAGTTTTAAGCTTGCACAGGTAATATACATGTCAAATGTTCTAATCTGTGTCAACAGCATTCTGGTTACTGGTCCTTTTCTAAAGTAACAGACATTGATGATATATTTATTTCTCTATTCATTAGGATAACTTAGTAATTACATTTTCTTTTCAGAGGAACTTTGTTGAAAGTATGGCTGGATATTCTCTAGTGTGCTATCTTCTACAGGTATGGTGCCTTCTTCCTTCCCGGTCCTTTGACTCTAAATTGCTGATGACATTCATATATCAGCTACCACAGAAAAACTTATGCTTGGTCTTAGATCTGCTCTGAACCCCAGTTGCAGTTTCTTGGTGTAAATAGTCATCTAAAGCATTTTAGTTTATTTTATTTGTATGAAGCAGGAAACTTTTCACAACCTTCTGTCATCTAAAGCATTGACATGTTTCAGGGCTTCCTTGCTTGTATACACTTCATGATAAAATAGATGTTTTTAACTTCAGGTAAAGGATAGGCACAATGGAAACTTATTATTGGATGAAGATGGTCATATTATACACATTGATTTTGGCTTCATGCTCTCCAATTCACCGGGTGGTGTGAATTTCGAGAGTGCGCCATTTAAACTTACCAGAGAACTTCTTGAGGTGGGGTTTCACTTTTGTATCATGCCTTTGTTCAGCTTGCTATCTTTACTATTTCCCTTTGGTTGTTCCTTTTCAACCTCATTATCTCAACCTCATTATCTGCAGATGTTTTAACATCTTCCTTGGTGTTCAATTTTGTTTGAATCCAATTGTAATTGGAATGTCTGCAATCATTGTAGGTCATGGATTCTGATGCTGAGGGAGTTCCAAGCGAGTTTTTCGACTATTTTAAAGTATTGATTGACTATTTTGTAGTTTTGTCATTCCTATTTTGTCCCACCCCTTGTCAGGAGATTAACTGATGATTTTGCCATTTGGATCCAGGTTCTATGCATTCAGGGGTTCTTAACATGCCGTAAGCATGCAGAACGAATCATTCTTCTTGTTGAGATGCTGCAGGTACCATCATCAGTTTTGCTATTTGTGGCCTCTTTTCATGTTCTTGTCAAAGAGTGAGTAAAACAAAGGGACAAAAAGAGGGTGAATATGAATTGTCAGACTTGAAGACATTTATATTTCTTCATTAGGAATCTGTCTAGGAATTATAGGCAGTCTTTTGCCAACATAAATTACAGCTTGCCACACTTGTGCCAAAATGTTACTGAGATGCACATGCTCTTGGACAGGATTCGGGCTTTCCTTGCTTCAAAGGTGGTCCAAGGACTATACAGAATCTAAGAAAAAGGTTCCATTTAAGTTTGACGGAAGAGGTAAATTTGAGATTTATTATCATACCAATTGGCTCAAGGCTATGCTGCTATGTATGTAACTATTTGTCTTGCTTTCTAGCAGCAATGTGTATCGTTGGTGCTTTCTCTGATCAGCAGCAGCTTAGATGCCTGGCGCACACGGCAATATGACTACTATCAGAGAGTTTTAAATGGAATATTGTGATGTTAGGTATGATTGGTTGTACAATTAACTCCTGAGCCAGTGCAGTGAAATATAGTGGTCAGAGTCGAATGTATCTGCACAGTAAGACTGCAATTGGCTCACTGCATCTTCATGTTGGGGAATTTGGATATGAAACAGAATATTGGCAACAGTTTTGGCCTGTTTTCTCTGGTGTGAGGATTTTGTAATTTGTACCGGCTGAAATACTTTAGAGTCTAGCAGGCTGATCTTACTAAACACAGGATCCTTTTCCGTTCCTTCCCCTCGTCCGATAGGACTTTATTTGCTGGTGAGGAATTTAGCATCTAGAAAAGAGATATGCTATATACTTATGATCCATTTTCAGAAAGCAAATACTGTACAGAGTGATTGCTGTGGAAACAAGAGTGCAGAACGGGTATCGTCCGCAGTTTTCTGGTTTTCGTTGCTACTACTGCATATGTCAGACTGGTTAGGTACCGGAAGCAACTCATGTTTGTGTGTACATCAACCTATTCCCGGCTCGCTATATTCTTCTTTATAATCAGATTGGACGAACTGATTTCAGGCGGCCAGTTGATCAGTTTCTGATCTGAAACCATCGTATGGACAAATGCTCCCTCACCTATTCTTCCAAGAAGTGTATCAAAATGATTGTGTTTACCAACTCTTTTGTTGGGAAACATTATACCAATAGATCAGGTCCTTTTTTTGTTTGTTGTTTTCATACATCAGTGAAGGAATGTAGTGTGTAATTGGCTCTCAGTGGCATTGAATTATCATTTATTTTTTCTATTGATTGGATGGGTTTGAACTTCATCTTGTAAGTGAGTTCTCTTTAAGTTTCTATATGTTTTTCTTATTATCTTCTAGCTCTAAAATCCTAATAAAATCAATGATTAAAGAATTGAATTAACTTGGTTTCTATTTTTCAAATAAAAACAAAATATAAAAAGTATTTATATATTTTTAAGATATTTAAATTTATTAAAAATTATTTAATTTATTTAATTTTATTTTATTACAAATACTAAATTAAATTATTAAGAAAAATTAAATTATAAATTTTTATTAATAATTAGTTTAATTAGCTAAATGTATGATATTAAATTAAAACAATTATAAATCTTATTAAAAGTTAATATATTAAGTGATTAAATAATATATTTTGTACTTAATAGTAAATCATATTATAAAAATAGAAAATAAAAATCACTTTTTACTGTTTTTACAATTTTTGAAAACTGAAAGAACAAAAACAAAACGCTCAAATAAATAGTTTTTTAAAATTTAGAAACAAAAACAGAAAATTAAAATTAAAAATAGAAATAAACAGACCCGTAATTTATTAGTTTGATTTACTTTAATAACTTTTATTATTAAAAAATGATAAATTAATTGATTTTTATAAATTAATTGATTTTGATAAATTATAGTAAATTAATTTGTTTTTATTTAACAAATTATTAATTAAATTCTAACCTCTTTTATAAGTTGAATTTTTAAATTTTTAATCCTTTTATTTTATTTATTTAATTTTTAGTTCAATTTTTTAAATATTAAATAAAATTGCTTCTCTATCAACTAGAATTGCATTGTCCTGTGAAAGCTATCATTAAAAGTGTGAGCACTTATCTCTTTGTTTGTTGGCTAGCTAAATTAGTTCATAGAGTTTACTAGAACTTAACTACTTTAATAATAACTTGTTCTATTAAAGTAGAGTTTATCATAGCTTAAGAGATTCTAAATTCGAAACTTTCTACACAAAAAATGTTTGGCGGCTTGAGATCAACCTCATGGTACCAGCCTTTTTAATGAAACTTTAATGTTAGTTGGTCGTGCTCAACAAACTACCGGTTTCGCTCGGCGGGCCAAAAATTTCCGACTTATTTATTTTTCCCTGAAACTAAACTTGTTCTATTAAAGTAGAGTCACATATAAAGGTTGTCCCTGAAAAGAGTTGTCTTGAATTGAAATCCGTGAATTAAACTTAATATTATTTGATTTGTGTTTGAGTATAGACTCGATTGAGTTTCTTAGGGAGTGGTCGAGTTGATGGAGTGAAAATACATAGGGTTAAAAGATTCTATGTTTAAATCTTTTATCTACACTCTCTCAATCAAACTTATCACACAGGACTTGCCTAGTACGAAGTACTCAATTATCGTAATTTGCAAACTATTGCGTTAATCCGAAGATTTATCCAATATAACAATTACAAATTCATCCGTTTTAAATAAAAAAAAGACTCGATTGAATTCTTGTTGATTAATCAAAATTAGACTTAAGTACTATGTAAATTTCCACAAAATTTAAGGCGAAAATTATAAAAAAGTTATCATAATTATTAAAATTATAACAAATTAAAATTATTTTACAAAAATAGAATGTAAAAAGAAAAAAGTAATGTTAAAAATTAAGAAAAGTGGAGAAGTCAAAGTCTATAAAGCTACCTAACCTAGCCAATCAGAAGACAAAGATTCTTACGCAAGTTACCAATTAATTCCACGGTGAAGAAGGCTTATAATGGAGCTTTTGGAGTTTAGTGGCTGGAGCAATCCGACAGTGATATCTGCTTACTTTGTTAAATAAAAATTTTAATAATAATAATTGTATTTTATATTATCATTTATTTAATTTTAAATAACAATAAAAATAAATTTTTTTATTTTACATTATCATTTATTTAAAGACCCATAAAAGTCGAAATATTTTTAAAAAAGTCAATTAAAAAGACTCTAAATTTATTATATTTCTTTTTAATATCCTTTAAACACACTTCTTTATAGTTTAAATTTTATTTTTAACACAGTCTTAAAATATCTTCAACCTTATATATACTAGTTAATAATTTAATTTATTAAACAAATTCATGATAAAAATAATAATTATTTTTTATTGATAATAATTTAAAATTTTTTAAATAAAATATAAAGAGATAAATAAATAACATAAATTTTGACAAATATAATTTATTAGTGATATTAAATAAATTTAGTATTGTTCAAGAATAAAAATAATAATTTATTTTTAACAATAATAATTTAAAACAAAATTTTAAATTAATTTGTGTAATTCGTTCTCAATGGCATTGAATTATCATTTTTTTTTCTTCTATTGTTTGGATGGGTTTGAACTTTATCTTGTAATTGTGTTCTGTTTAGGCTTCTAAGTTTTTTCTTATTTATCTTCTAAGTTCTAACTCTAAAATCCTAATAAAATCAAATGATTAAAGAACTGAATTAATTTGGTTAGCTTCATAGTAAAAATCTTGAATTATTGGTTTCACTTTTGCTTTTTTTTTATTTTTTCAAATAAAAACAAAATTTTGTTTGAATATTAATATTGATGTAGTTATATTTTTATCACTGGTATTTATATATTTTTAAGTTATTTAAATTTTATTAAATTTATTAATAATTATTTATTTTATTTTAATTTAATTTAATTTAATTTCAAATATTAAATAAAATTATTAAGCAAAATTAAATTATTAATTTTTCAATAATTATTTTTAGTTAGTTAAATATAATATTATATTAAATTATTCGTAGTTCTTATTAAAAGTTAATAGTTTAAATGATTAAAAAATGTACATTTAGTTGATAACAAATCATATTATAAAAATAGAAATATAAAATAAAAATAATTTTTTACGATTTTTATAACTTTTGAAAATTGAAAGCAACAAAAAAATTGAAATAAATATTTTTTGTGAACTTAAAAACAAAATAAAAATAGAAATAAACATAGTCTTAATTTATTAGTTTGATTTATAACTTTTGTTATTAAAAAATAGTCAATCGATTGATTTTGATAAGTTAATCTGATTTTGACAAATTAGAGTAAATTAATTTGTTTTTATTAGACAATTTATTAATTAAATTCTAACCTCTTTTATGAGTAAAGATTTTTTTAATCGTATGTTAAGTTTTTAATTTTTTAATTTTTATTATATACCAATTAATTGAATTTTTAAATTTTTTATTTTGTCGGTTTAATTTTTTTTGTCTAATTTTTAAAACATTAAAAATTTACTTTTCTAACAACTAGAAATGCATTTTGCTGTGAAAGCTATCATTAAAACAGTGATCACTTATTTCTTTGATCTCTTGTCTTTTTGGAGCTAGCTAAATTAGTTCTAAAGTACTTTACTAACTTGCTTTATTAAAGTAGACTTTATCATAACTTAGCTATTTTACTTAGTTTTATTAGAGTAAGTTTAAAACATATCAGGGTTATCCAAGACCAAGAGAGTTGTCTTTAATTGAAGTCAATGAGTTAAACATAATATGATCATATTTATGTTAAGGATGCCAACGAGCCGGTTCACATATTTAGATTCAGATCTTTTAATGAGCAGGCATAGTTTAAACTTGGGTTAAGATCGACCTGTGGTCTAATTTTTTTAAATAAAACGATATCATTTTATTTAAAATAGTTGAGATACAGATAAATCTGGATTTAGACAGCTAAAACTTAGGCATGATTAAAAAAATGTTATCTTTAAAATTTAATTTTAAAAAAAAATTATTTTAAAAATTTAGCAGTACTGAACTATTAGCCGGCTTATTTTCATCTCTAATTTTGTAATCATGACGATCAAATTCGAGTTTAAAATTATTTTACAAAAAAAAATATATAAAGAATGGAAAAAACCAACCTCCTCGCCACTACCACTATTGCTGAAGATAACGATGAAGTAATTAAGAAAAGTGGAGAAGTAAAGTCTACAAGCCAATCAGAAGACAAAATTCGTATGCAAGTTACCGATTTATTCCATTTTTTAAAATTTTAATTAAATAAATCATCACAAAAATATAGTAAATGGAAAATAAACAAAAAGTTGATGACGCTCAAAGAGTCAAGACTGAAGAGAGTATAGAAAAGCAACCACTGAGCCTTGAGCTCTCCCTCTCTCGCTCTCTCTTTCTATTTTCTTTGTATTGCTCTCTATCTCTCTTTCTTGGCGCTATCACTCTCTCTTCCTTCCCCGCGGCCTCCTCTTTTCGGGTATGGTTCTTGATTAATCAGTCTCTTCTGCTTTGGTGTTATCTGGGTTTGGTTGGGTTTTCTGAAATTTCTGTTCTTTGTGCATTTTTTGCTTTTGATTTTAGCTTGTTTGTGTGATTTAAGGTTTGATGCTTTCTTTGTTTTATTATTTTGATCTCTTTGTATTTGATGTTGTTGGGTTTATGTCAAGATTGAATTTTTATGCTTAATGATCTAATGGTTTCAGACTTTTTGAGTCCCTACATGTTCATTTTTTTCTGGGTTTTTGTGTTTTGTTTGATTCAAAGACGAGTTCTTTGATGCTTTATTGCTCTCTTATCATCTGGGTGTTGGTGCTTTTCTAAAGATAAAGAGATAATATATTTCGCCTTATTTGTGCCAGAATCTGTGTAAAGTTTATTGTCTTGTTCATATTCTTTTGTTAGTTTTTTGTGAGCTTAATGGTTTTTAAAACAGGGTATATCTCGGACACCAAATGTTTGTTGATCCCCGCAAGAGAAAACCATCTTTTCTTTGGTGTCACTTCGGGTTTATGAGCAGGAGGAGGCTGTGGTGTACTTGGAAGACCTTGTTCCGACATTGGACCTGAGTTTGCAGATTGTGGATTTTGATTACTGGTTAGTAAAGAGGGAAAACAACTGTATAACCCAGACCAACTTGAAACAAATCTCAGATAATTACAAAATCATTTCTTCTTCTTCTCTTTAAGACAATTATTCTATAGTGGGAGTTCCTGTTGTTTTTTCTTAGTGGGGAAAACAATGCTAGTTCCTGGCTTTCGGTTTTATCCAACTGATGAGGAACTTGTTATGTACCATCTCAAGAATAAAGTCTTGCGAAAGAAACGTTTTCAAGTCATTGGAGAGATTTGCATATACAGATATGCTCCATGGGATCTTCCTGCTAGATCTTCACTGAGAACTGGTGATTTGAAGTGGTACTTTTTCTGCCCAATAGAAAAAAAATATGCAGGTAGTGTTAGAATGAATCGAACTGCGGATTTAGGTTTTTGGAAAACTTCGGGCAAGGATAGAAAGGTTTATCACAATTCTGTAGTTGTGGGTAGAATAAGAACTCTGATTTTCCACAAAGGTAAGTTACCAAATGGAGAACGTACAGATTGGGTGATGCATGAGTACAAACTTGAGGAAAACGCGTTGGCTGAAAACGAAAAAGGAATTGCTCATGACATGTGGGTGCTTTGTGTGATATTCAAGAAGGATGGACTAGGTCCGAAGAATGGTGCACAATATGGAGCGCCATTTAAGGAAGAAGATTGGGATATTGAAGGGGAAGAAGAACTAGGAGACACACATTTTTCCCCTATTGGTGTGTCCACTTTGGCCCCTGCAGCTCAGGATAACCCAAGCACTTCTTATGTTCCATTCAACAATGCACCTGAGAACATGTCCATCGGTCAATCTACATCATGTCCACTGGAGACATGGCCACCTGTTCACTATACTGTGGTCCCAGATACTAATGCCAGCACTGTGGATTTGCAGAGAGTAGATAGTCCCGTGGAAGGGATTCAGACAGATAAATGTATTGATGGAAACAATTTTGACAATGACTTAGCCAATCTGGCAGGATTTCGTCAACCTGAAAGTAATGCCCTCCCTAGTGGTCTCCCTGCTGCTTTCTATCGGGATCAAACTTTCCCAGATGACAATTCACTTTATTTGGAGCAGACGGATCTTGATGTTACACTGAATTGCTTGAGTGGATTAAATTCCATAGGTTTGCAGAGAGTAGATAGTCCCGTGGAAGGTGTTCAGACAGGTAAATGTACTGATGGAAATGATTTCGACAATGACTTAGCCAATCTGGCAGAATTTGGTCAATCTGAAAGTAATGCCCTCCCTAGTGGTCTCCCTGCTGCTTTCTATGGGGATCAAACTTTCCCAGATGACAATTCACTTTATTTGGAGCTGACAGATCTTGATGTTCCACTGAATTGCTTGAGTGGATTAAATTCCATAGGTTTGCAGAGAGTAGATAGTCCCGTGGAAGGTGTTCAGACAGATTACTGTATTGATGGAAACGATGTTTACAGTGACTTAGGAGACTTAGCCAACCTGGAAGGATTTGATCAACTTGAAAGTAATGCCATTCCTGGTGGTTCCCCTGCTGCTTTCTATGGGGACCAAACTTTCGCAGAAGACAATTCACCTTATTTATCGCTGATGGATCTTGATGTTCCACTGAATTCCTTGAGTGGATTCAATTCCATCAAACAAATTGATAACAACAAAGAATATACCAACAACCATATCTACGAGTCAGAAAACTTCCAGCATCCCTCAAATGCATCAGATGTTCGTATGTCCAAAACTATGAGTCTGAAAACTTGTCAATCAGGTCATTCAGACTCTACTCTTCAGTTTTGATGCGCATAAAGGTAAGCCGATTAGTACTTCTCTACCATCTAATTTTAAACGCTTTTTTCTTTTTTTCTTTATCCGTCTTATGCTTCTTGTTTTTGCTTGTGAATGATACAGGAGCATGGTGATGCTGGAAATTTGAGAAAAACTTTATAATTAGACAGTTGCCCCTCGTAAGGCATCAAGAATGAGATTGTTGCTGCATTGGGAGCATTTGATCACAATATACCTAGACATTTGATATATGTTTTATACATCTTGAATTATAATTAGACAATTGCCCCTCGTGAGGCATCAAGAATGAGATTGTTGCTGCATTGGGAGCATTTGATCACAACATACCTAGACATTCGATATATGTTTTATATATCTTGAATTTAATCAAAGTATGCATCTTGTTATTGGATACAACGGCAGGACAGAATCAAAGAAGATGCTGCAGTTTCTTGCTGCTGTTTCATTTTGGTATAGCCGTCTAGCCATGATGATACCGTGATCATCCTGTTTGCTGTTTGGTAAACAGCAGAACAACAAAATATGCTAAGCTTTAGCTCTTCAGAGCATTCAGCTAAAGATACTGTAAGGGACTAGTGTTTTCAAGATGGCTTATCCATGCATGTCAAGGCCAAGGTGATCCTGATGTGTACACTAGAGATGCCATGTTGATTTAGTCTTCATTCTGCAATTGTTTAGCAGAATTCAGTTTGACATTAGTATGCAAGTGGGCATACACATGTATTGTCACATCTAGTGACTTGTTTATGCACCTAACATGTCAGTTTAGGTTGATTTCTGATCATGTAGGGCTTGTTGTAAATTAAGATTATGGTGATGTAAGATTATGTTATTGTAAGATAGAACTTTTGGGAAGTAAGATACTTCTTGACAATGTACAGTGTTCTTTCTGAAATAAGACACATCTGAGATTGTATTTATGTAGTTGTTTCTGCCACTTTCTGGTTCTAATCTGACCAACTTAAAACTTTACCCTCCTCACCCAGCATGATTGTCCTCTTCACACTAAACATGAATTGGCAAATTAATAATTCACTTTTAATTATTTTAATTAAATTAAATTGAATTTAAAATAACTTAAATTGCTATATTGTTGACATTCAATTGGTCTATATTTAATTGAAGTCAATGAATTAAACATAATATAATCAAATTTGTATTTGAGTATTTAAACTCGATCGAATTTGAGTTGATAAACTTTTGAGATGATCAACCAAAATCGGATTTAAATTTTTGTGTTTTTTTTCCCTTTTGGATCAATTAATAAAATGTGTTTTTATATTTTCTTTATATATATTTTTTTATTTCCAAGAAATTACTATATTAATTTCCACAAGATACAAGGGGAAAATTAGTGAAAATCCAAAAAAATCTGTATCAATTGTGCAAAAAAATCATGATTTATTTGATATTTGCATAATTTATTTTAGTTTTACTCCGTTTTCTATTTTAATAGAAATTATTAATAACTTCATTTTTATCATGACCATTCGAATTATAATAATTTAGCATATATTTAAAATTATTTTAAAGTCTTAATCTTTAAATTATTAAAATTTAAATTAATAAAATATAAAAAGAAAAATATTATTAAAAATTAAGAAAAATGGGGAAGTCAAAGTATGACGCTATCTAGCCAATCAGAAGAGAAGACAGACTTTTGCACAAGTCACCTATCATTTCCATTTTTTATAAATTTAATTAAATAAATGATCACAAAAATATAGTAAAAGGAAGGAAACTTAAGACTCAAGAGTCAAGAGTGGAGAGTCAAGAGACTATAGAAAAGCAAACATTAAGCTTTGAAATCTCTCCCTCACTCTCACTCTCACTCTCACTCTATTTTCTGTCTATTGCTCTCTCTTTCTTGGAGCTCTCACTATCTCTTCCTTCCTCACAGCCTCCTCTTTTCGGGTATGGTTCTTGATTAATCAGTCTTTTCTGCTTTGGTGTTTTCTGGGTTTTGTTGGGTTTTCTGAAATTTATGTTCTTTGTGCGTTTTTTGCTTTTGATATTAGCTTCTTTGTATGATCTAAGGTTTAATGCTTTCTGTGTTTTATTATTTTGATCTCTTTGTATTTG
>JAOTAY010000189.1:33603295-33616648 GCA_025629805.1 Erythroxylum baracoense
CGGAACTTACGGTACCGGCCGGAATTAATGATTCCGGCCGGTACCGACCGGAATACGCCGGTACCGGCCGGTATTTGTGGCAGGTACCGACGTTTACCGGCCGGAACGGTACGATATACTAAACAGTGATAATAACCTGCTGAAATGATAAGTATTGATTATCAATAAATATTTATATGTTTAGAATTATTATTTTAGTAATTATTGAAATATAAAAATAAGTGTTTGGCAAGTATGATTGTGGTTACGATTGTTGAAAAGAGATAAAACGACTAAAAAGTCTATTAATTTAATAAACAAATAATTGTTATATAAATAATTAAAAAATATATTATTAAGCATATAAATTTAAAATTATAAATAATAAAATATTAGATTAAAATAAGAAGTATATAAATAAAATAAATTTAATAAATAAAATATTTCATCTAAAATATATTATTAGTAATATAAATTTAAAATAATAAATAATACAATACTAAATTAAAATAAAAAGAAGACTATACGTTGAACTTGGACTTGCTTTCTATAAGTGGAGAGTATAATGAAAAATAATAATTATCAGAAAATTATTAATAGAAAGTATAATTTTTACCGTAAAAGTACTTTTTTACCACAACCCTCTTTTTATTTATTGATTTCTACGGTAGCATCACATTTTCCTCCAACCTCTAATTATTCGCCCGCAAATCCAAATATATGGCTGTGTTTCTCTTTGATATATATATATATATAATAAATTTGATAAACACGCCAGGCAGGGATGACTCAATACAATAATATATTACTTTTGAAAACTCTCTAAATTAATATAAACTTTATTTAAATGCTACATTTTAATAATTTAAAATCAAAAGTTAAAGAAACTAATCAAAATTATTTTTATAATTTCAATAAAATTAAATTATTGAAGTTAATACAAAGTAATTGAATAATATTTTTTTAATATACGTCTTCTTTGCTTTTACTAATGATTAATATAATATTCTCTCTAATTAAATGTCGAAGAAATTCTACATATTTTCTCACGAAAACGTGGTTTTAATTAGGAATAGATATGTTTAATTAATTATTAAAATATTAATTTTTACAGAATTTATTCGGCATCCAATGTTCTATTGAACAAAAATACAACTCAAAAGCAACAAATATTTTTTTAATTAGATAGTTTCAAGAACATTAACACACTTTTTAAAAAATATTTTAATTGATACCTCCCTTCCTTCTTTCGTAACTAATCAAAATAATCATTAAAAAATTTAATTAATTAGGTCGGTTTAATTATAAAAATATTGAATTGTTCAATTTTTTTCAGTTTAATTTTAGCTTTTCGGTTCGATTTATTTTAATTAATGATTAAAAAATTTAACTGATTTAGTCGATTTAACCATAAAAGTCTTTAACTATCCAACTTTTTAGTTCGATTTTTAAATTTTCTTTTCAATTTATTTTAATAACTCTTATTGTTAAAAATCAATAAATTTTTAATTAATTGGTCAATTTTTTTAAATTAATAAAGTTTTTATAAACTAAAATTAATTAATTAATTTTTATTAAATAATTTCTCTTTTAATTAAATTTAAAAATTTTTGATAGGTAAAGACAATCTATTATAGTCATATTTTAAATTTTATTTAATCTTTAGTAAGTTTTATGACGATCTAATATCGGTTAAAACTTTTAAACCTTAAACTTCTTGTCTTACCGATTTAGCTTCAGGTTTAGTTTTTAAAACCAAATCTAATTAGGTTTATAGGAAACAATTTCTAGCTTAAAAGTAGTATTAAAATAATATTAAAAAGCTTAATTATTAGAATTTTTAAATTCAAATTATATAAATATATTCAAATATTTTTAAATATTAAAAAATTAAATCTGCATTATTTAAGAAAGTATCACAATTATTGGAATCGAGTTTAATGCTTAAATTTACAATATAAATTTGTTAAACAATTTATATAATACGTAGTTTGTTATAATAGAAAAAGATTTGAAAAATTAAAACGTTTAAGGAATAATAAGAAAATACAAAGAGTAACATCAGGCCCGGCAAAAAATCACTTTCAAACCAAACCGGTTTCAGATAATTTAGAAAAAGGTAAAAATTTCATGACCTTAAACTGGTTTAAAATCAACATTTTTTTACCAAGCTGACCTGGAACAGAATCGGATTGGAAAACACCCAATCCTGTTTGTCCGATTTTAACTAAAAGTAAAGAGTCATTAAATTGCACCATCTTCTCCTCATCTCTTTTTCTCTGTAAAACTAATAAAAAACTATAGCAAAGAAAGCTAAATTATGATTGTCTAGTTGAAGTTCAAACCAAACAAATAGTAGGTCTACAATTAAATTAAAAAAACAAAAATACAACTACCATATTCAAAGTCTCCAACGAAATTATAGCAAGAAGTCACAAAGGCACAGTACATCAAATTCAAAACTAATAAATCACATTGTTATACTACAAATTTAAACCAAACAAAACATGCAAGAAATAACAAATTCTTCATCATCAAACTCTTCATGTCTCACTCTTCATATCCGAAAGACTCCATGATCTTAGTTGAAAAGAAAAGATGACACCAATTAGCTAACATGTATATAACAATTAAAACTTAATACAATAAATTAGAATAAAGTAATGATTTTTTTTAAAACAATGATTTTTTTGCCTTTTTTAATCTAGATCGAACAATTTTAATCGGTTTTAAATGTTCAGTGTTGACCAATTTTAAAAATTCGGACATTTTGTCCGATTAGGTCAACCCTAATTCAAATTTAATTTTAATTCCGACAAAAATCGATCAACCCAGTTTAAATTCGGTCAAAAAAATTCTTACCCATGTCTAATTTTTTTTGGATCAGATAAGGTCAGATTATCAATTCGAACGAAATTTTGTTAGGTCTAAGTAACATATTAGTGTAAATAACATATATGGACGAATTACAATAACATCTTAAAACTTTTATGTTCAATTTAAATAATGTTATATCTATTTTAATTCATTGATTTTAAATTAAATTAGCTTAATTTTTACAATAAATTACAATAAAAATTATTAAAAACTTAAATCAAATTAAGGTTTATCATAATTTTGTTATCATCTCCTATTACACAAACTCATTACATAGAACATTTTACAATAGTTATGTAATAGATAAAAAGATACTAATTGTTTTAGTTTTTTTTATAGAAATGACAACAAATTGAATCGGATTTAATTAGATTCATTATTAACTAAATTTGACTTAATCTCTTTACGGGTATGATTTGAATTCGATTCAATACCAAGTCGAATTCAAGCCCTGTAAGTTGAATATGAGTTTAAGTCAGTTCTAACCATCCAAAACAACAATCTTTTAAGAAACTTCTAAAAAATGGTATCATTTTATCAATTTAAAATTTGATCAATTTGATTCTATTTTTAAGTCTAATATGTAAGGTTTGAATGATTCAATTTTTTGTAACAATATTATTTTAGATTATTTGAGAGTCTAAACAAATTATGACTCGAGTTTGAATTGCACGATCAGTATCGAAACAAATTATAATTCAATTTTGAATTGTAGGATCAAAATCTAACTCGACTTCTTACTATCCCTAAATGGTGTTAGTTTGACAATACCTATTATCATCCTTAGCTTTGACATGATGACATTCTTGTATAAAGTAAAGCATACAAACAAAACTATATGCAAACAAAACTAACATAACAGAATAAGCCTCCACAAATTCCCAGGAAAAACACCACAAACTAAAGCAAACACACAACTCCTCACTTTCGCTTGCTTTTTCCCTTTGTTAACATTCTTTTAAGGGAACCGATGAGCATCTCACACATTGCAAGCCTTCTTTAGTTCACTTTCACAGACATTTACACAAACACATTCAAAGCACATTCCTTCCTTTTTGTCTCTCCGCTAAACTAAACTATGATTTTAGCTCTCAATCTCTCTCTCTAGCCATCTTCCTTCTCTTTCCCGCCGCCGCCGACGACAACCTAATGAACAATTTCTCGCACCGGAAACCTGTTCACCGTCTCCATGGCCGCCGTTCATGGTGCTGCTCGTTTACTGTCCCTCCGGCTAGCCCTGACAACCCGGTGATAATCAAGAAAAGCCTTTACAGAAAACCCGAATCGACTCTCAAACCCGGACCCATTTCGGTCCCAAGTTCGCCGAAATCGGGGTTGCACTTGGTGGGTCGGATAGACCCACGTCGGATTCTGTCCCCTGGTCGCGTCTCGCCGATCGAGTCTGATAAAGCTACCGACTTTGTTCGAGAACCCGTCCCTGACCCGTCCCCGCATGCTCGTTCAGCTCCGAAATCGAGATCCGATTCGTTTCGGGGCGTTAATGATGGCTTTTTGTCGCGGTCGGGTTCGGATCATGGTGACGTCGACGTGTTCGATGTGAGGCTTAACTTGAGAGGAAGGAAAGGTGGGGGCTTGGTGCTGGAGATGAGTTCGGAGGTTTTGATTGCGAACTCGGAGGTTATGGAGGGTCTGATTTTGGAGTATCGAAGAGGTATTGGGTCGCACCGGAGAAGTGGGAGCACCGACTCGTCGAGGGTGTGTAGAATAGAAGTGCCGGATGTGGAAAATTTGGAGGTGTTTAGAGAGACTATAGAGTTGATGTTCGAAGAAGATGTTAGTAAAAGGCTTTTGAAGCTTGGAGCTTTCAAAGCCATTGATATACTTGAGGTTTGGTGCTTGCTATTTGGTGTTCTTTATGCCTTTTAGTTTCTGCTTCTTTTTTTTAATCTTTTCAATTCTTTCAGATAAGTTTTATATTCTTGGTTTTAGGGTTCTATGCAAGATTATTTGGGGTTTAATTTTCTTACATTTGCTTTTCATTTTCTGGGTTGGTTTTGCTTTAGCTCTCTTGGGATTGAAATGGAAAATTTTCTAGTAACAGAGAAAAAACATAAAGGTTGATGTAGTTTGAGTTTGGATGTAATCTTTCTTGTAGGGCTTAGGTTTTGTATAGTGCATTCTCCTGAAAAGTTCAGAGAACTCTGTGTGTATTATCTTTTTGGTAGATTAGGTATCTTTTTTTTTTCTTTGGGTAGATTAGCTATCTGATTTTTGATCTAACAATGTCTTCTGAAATTATTCTAGGTGTCAGCTGGCATCAAGTTCTCCAAAGGTGTTTCTTCCTGTTTGAAGTACCTTGAGGCTGTGCCATGGACTGAAGAAGAAGAGGAAAAGCTGAGGAGCCTATTCGCTGTGTACAAGTTTGATGAGGCAATAACTCAAGACATTCGAGCTAGACTATTCTTGCAAAACTCTGTGGATTCACAACAAGATTTAGCCAAACATCTTGTGTGGTCCATCACCAACTGTAATGATGCTACGGCAAGGAATGAGCTGAAATCGCTAGTTCGGGGCCTTCTTTGTAAAAATTCAGTTTATGAGAAGTACCAACCTGATCTCCACAATGAGGATCTGTGTGCCTTTTGTCAATCGTGTCTACATTCGCTAGTCAGCCTCTTGCAGGAGGCTTCTGAAATGACTGCCAATGGGAGAGTGCGGAAAAAGGACAGGGATAAGCCTTTGATTGAACGCATCTCTAAAGAGGTTGATAATATTAATTGGCTGACAGAAATCCTTCTTGATCGACAGATGGGCGAAGAATTTGTGCAAATGTGGGCAGCTCAGGAAGAACTGATTAAGCTGCATAAGAGTGCATCCCCCATAGTCAGATATGAGCTCAGTCGGATTTCTGCTGTTTTGTTCGTTGCTATGGGGACCAGAAGACTACAATGTGGGACAGAAACAAGAGCAGGGCTCTTTCAGACGTGGTTTCGGCCAATGCTGTTAGACTTTGGTTGGCTGCAGAGATGCAAGAAAGGGCTTGACATGAAAGCAGTTGAAGAAGCAATGGGTCAGACTCTTCTAACCCTTCCACTAACACAGCAATATACGCTTTTTATGGAATGGTTTAGGTGTTTTTCCAAGTGCGGAAATGACTGCCCCAATCTCAGCAAAGCCTTTCAGATTTGGTGGCGCCGGTCATTTCTAAAAGGATCAGAAACACACGCTATTGAATCCAGGTAACCAGTGGGTATCTCGTATAGTTTCGCAAACGTAACATCTGCAGGCGTAGGAATTGCAATTTGGAATATGCCACATTGAATAATGTAGATCAACTATGTAGATTTGTTGTAATAGTTGTGAGCTTTTCTTCAATATCATCCGCAATTATGCAGTGAGAAAGCTGTTAAGGTACAGGTTGTATTGATGATTCAAGTTACCCATCTCGGTACCATAACATAGTTGTAATCCAACAACCATGAACTCGAGGTGGATTAACTGGTAGTTCAAAAATGAAGAGCCTGATCTTGATTGTCTAATGCTAAAGAATATGGAAGGAAGGGTATTAGTTGCCTTGGTAAGGTTACTTGGTATCATCTTAAAGAGTACATGTGAAATGAGAGGGAAGGGAGGAGCAAGCACCAAGTATACTCTTCATTATCAAATCCTTAGATTTCTATTATCTCCAGGGCAAATAGAGAGGTCCCTTTTTCTAGATTGGCAATGGCCCTTGAAAAATGGAGAAAAGGATAAGCAAGAAAAGAAAATTTGCTAGAAACATGGTATGTTGGTCTTAGATCCAGACATACCGATGCCAAGGACTAAGCAAAGGGAACTGGTTGGAAGTTAAGAAGTGAACAATATACAATCATTGATAGTCTTTCTTGTAGAAAATTGCAACTATGTGGTTGTAGGAGAGGTTGTTCCTTTCTTTGCTTGTACGTTCAAGTGGTTTTTCTTCAGTAAGAAACTACATTTCCACGTCTGAATTCTGAAGGAACTACTCATGTCTGTAGTGCGAAACACATGCTAATATCATACCGACTTGTTTCCACACTGTAAGTGACTAGACCATCCTGATCAGTATGTCAAATTGGTATCTGGATCTCCAATTTTAAGCTGTGTCCATTTATATATGTGTGTATATAAATGTGTGTGTGTGTGTGTGTGCATCGAGCAAGGGGTTGAACAATGGAAACAGCCTAAAAGATAAGTAAACGAGGAATTCATGTTGAATGGGAGAACTAAAGTGCATTATTAACTGTTCCTGGAGATTGTAATTTCTTTTTTTCTCAATTTTTAATATTGGTAGAACTTATTTTTTGATTACAAATAGCTTGTAAATGACTATTTAAATAAATTATTTAATAAGTTAGTAATTCATAATTAAATAACAAATAGTGATTTATTTGATATTTGCAAAGTACACCACTATTTACTCAAAGAGGTAAACATGACAACTGACTTCATTTTGAAGAATCTTTCCAAAATGACATCACTGATGTCGATTTAAAACCCAATTCGAAATCTAAATTTGGACCGGCCCGAATGTTGTAGAATGGTACACGGTAGAATAACTCAAAAACATGATAATATAATCCTATAATGTTACAAATTCAGATGTACATACAAATCTTGCACTAAAAAATTGGAACAACTTCCTCCATTTACTTCTTGGTGAAACCCCTTTTGCAGCTTCTGAGAAATGTCACATTTTCTTTAGATAAACGAGGCTTCCAAACCAAGATTACAAGGATATTTGTATCCAAAAGCCAAGAAGAACATGTACAAACATTAAAATCCACGACCAATTGATTATGATTCCTCAAGTCCTACAAAATTGTCACATTTTCCCATTCCCTGGATCAAAGAGAAGTAGATGCTATCATCAGGAGTAATGCCTTTGCTAACCATTTCTTTAAGTAGTTCTTCAGCAAGATCACCTTCCTGGTTCTTGCACAAACCTTTAATGAGAGCACTATAGGTGAGCAATGTAGGATCAAATCCAATATTTATCATCTCATCACGAATTCTGATCGCGTCCTTAATATCACCTCGTCTACTATACCCACTAATTAGAGTATTATAACTAATATGATCCGGTTTAATTCCCCTGATTTTCATCTCTTCAAGAAGATGACGAGCTTCCTCAACTTTTCCCACCCTGCAGTGTCCTTGCATCAAGGTATTGTAAGTAACTTCATCAGGAACAACTTTCTTGCTATCCATTTCCCTCAGCAAAGCAAATGCACGATGCATATTCCCATTAGCACAGTGTCCAGCTATCAGAGCATTGAAGATTATAAGATCTGGGGGCTCACCATTCTTGACAATCTTTTCAAACATTTCGTCGGCCTCCTTCATTCTATTCCGTTTGCTCAAAACATAAATCAAGGAGGTATAAGTCACCCTTGATGGTTGAATCTTTTTCCTAACCATCTCGTCATAAAATCTAAATGCTTTCTTTATATTCCCACATCTGCAGTAACCATTAATCAAAATGTTATAGGTTATTGAATCAGGAGCAATTCCTTTGTCTGTCATTTCCTTTGCCAGATTGTCCGCCTCGTCCATCTTCACTTCCATTAACAAACCATGAATCAACATGTTATATGTCGACACGGTCGGCGTTATACCATTCTCAACCATCTTATCCTTCAAACTAAAAGCCACCTCCAAATTGCCATTGTTACAGTATCCATCAATCAACATGTTATAAGTTACAGCATTTGGAAGCAATCCTAGTTCTTTCATTTTCTCAAGCATCCCAGATGCCTCCTCAAGTCTTGCTTCCTTACAGAGTCCATAAATAAGTGAACCATATGTATAGGAATCAGGCTCAACCCTTTTATGTTTCATCATATTCACAAGCAACCGAGCTCCTTCCACTCTCCCTCTTGAACAATATCCATGAATTATTGTGTTATACGTAATGACATTTGGCTTAATCCCTGAAAACTCCATGATCCCAATAAATTCCTTTGCTTTCTTCAATTTCCCTTCCTTACACAAAACATTAATCATTATATTGAAGGTAGACACACTTGACTTGATTCTCAACTTAAACATCTTTGCATACAAAAACCATGCATTCTCCGTTTGATTCAACTTCAGAAACAAACTTAACGTGGAATTACATGTCTCAATCTTAGGAACCACACCCTTTTCAGTCATCAACTCAAAACATTTGAGTGCATCATCGCCTCTCTTCAATTCACAACAACCCCTCATCAACAAATCCAAGAGTACACCACTATCTGCACTAAACCAATCATGGGGCGCAACGAGCTCATTGAAAACCTCGGTGATACCACCCTTGGCACCATTGATGGTTTGTTTCAAAAGCTGCAAGCTTGGTTTTGGTGATGACAAGCGTGCAATGACCGCGACAGCAAGGCATTTGCTTTTGACATCTAATCGATCAAATCTACCAAAACCAATCTGGGTTATAAACTGGTGAGCTAAATCAGGAGTCTTGCAAAGTCTATAGAGCGTGGCAGTGACAACAGGCGGAGTTAGACTGTACGCAACTTGTTCGACAAAATGCCACTGAGAAGACTGAATCCATTCAAGCAGGTTCTCATCAGTGACTAGTAGATGCGGTTCTGAGTCGGTGCTCAAAAGGGTTTTTGGTGGGAAATTGTTAGTCTTTGCAGCTAGGGTTGAGGATGGTCTGATGAGGAAGGTGATTGTGATCGGATGGTGTTTGAGAAAATGAAAATGGAGAAAGTTGCGAGCTTTCATGATAAAAGAAAAATGGGTACTCTTTTCATGTCAAAGAAGACAGAGATACGACGAGATTGGTGATACCGTCGTCGAAGAACACAACCGTCTTAGGTTCCGGATGGGTTAAGGTCAAGAGCTCTCATTCCTTAATAATGTAGTTCCCAAATTATGGGAACAGTTTGTTTTTTGGTAATTTAAAAACATCCTTAATATTATAATGAATTTAGCACAAATTATATTAGTTTATATCAAAAGTTGTAATTTATATGCTTGAAAGAGTAGTTAGAAACTTATCTTCAATCTAAATTTCTAAGAAGTTATTTATATATGAATCACTTCTCATGAGATATTTATTATGTATCTTATTATTTAATTTTGACATTTTTTATTATTAGATCTTTAAGATAATGATTAAAAATTCAAATTAAGATAAGGTATAACCAAGCAACACTTCTTATTTGAATTGAATTTTTGGATAAAGGTTGAAGTGATAAAAAAGCTTCTTATTTGAATTGAATTTTTGGATAAAGGTTGAAGTGATAAAAAAGTCCATCTTTAATGGAAGTGAATTTGGATCACGTTTGTTGATTGAAGAATATTGTAAGATTGCTGCATATGGTATTTGCGTGAATGTGTAGACCACATTGTAGTGGAGCGCAAAATATTGCAAGGTAGCAGCAGATTGGGTATGTGTGACTCCCTGTGTGCATGACTTATTGGTTGCATCGTTTTTGGTTGGCTGCATGTGGTGTGTGTGAACAACTCCATCTTGGGCAGCAATGATTATCAATTATTTTCTTGCGGGTTGTGTATACTTTGGTTGGCGAATGTATTAACGATGTAGCTGTGACTTTGTGTTGATGTGTATATGAATCAGTTAGTGTTATTTGTGAACAACTGTCAGATTAATCTTCGGAATAACTGAAAACATTGAGAAGTTATTCTTTGTTTCTTTCTAAAGTGTTCTCATTCAAGTTGAATTTTGTTTAACCACTTGAGTTATTTATTTATTGTTCTTTCGATAAAAGACTATTGATAAAAATCTTCCGTTGAGGTTAACATGAGTCGGTCGTGTTATTGGATGTGAAATTCTTTCACGGGTTGTGAGGGTGAGAAATAGTGTCAAGGGTTGAGTGGTGTAGGCTCAGTAAAACCTTATATAAAACTATTGTCATTAGTGAAAGAATTAAGTTGAGTGAAGCCCTGCAAATGTAGGCAAGGTGTGTCCAACTACATTACCAAAATTTGGTGTTGATTTATATTTGTGCGTTTATTTTTTTTAGTTTTTGATTGTGCTAGAAACGACTGTAGTAAATCGAAGATTTTGTGAAACTACACCCCTTTGAATTTTCAATTTGTATCAGAGCAAGGTCACTGAATCAAAACTTGGTACTTCAAGTTGGTGCAGATCCGTGTTGCGCAATTATGACTGTAAGAGAAAGGGCATAAATGATCAAACCATCGTTGTTAGATGGTTCAAATTATCCTACGTGGAAATCACAGATGCGAGTATTCATTCAGGCACAAGGAACAAAGATATTAAACTCATATTTAAATGGTTGTACACATCCTGTGACGACTAACGAAAAGGGAGAAGCAATGCTTAAAGATGCATCTGAGTAGACAAGGGCTAAAGAAGAGATAGCACTTAGAAATTCTCAAGCCTTGCACGTTATCTTCAGTTTAGTTGATGAAGGTCACTTTACTTTATATCAGCCTATGAATCTGCGAAAGAAGCATGGGACACTTTGCAAACTATACATGAGAGATCGAAATCTATGATAACCTTAAAACTTCATATGTTGGCTGGGAGATTTGAAGAGCTGAAGATGGATGAGAGTAAAACCGTCATAGACTTCTAAGAGAGACTTTGTGGCATAACAAACCAAGCACATCAACTAGGGAAGAAATGCTCTAACCTGAAACTGGTTAAGAAGACATTGAGATCGTTGCCTCCAAGGTTCATACCGAAAATTGCAGCAATCGAGGAAGTTCATGATATCAATGAGTTGTTATTAGATAAGGTAATTAGAATTCTTACCAATGTTGAGACGAATTTGTTAAGGGGCAAATAAGAGAGGAACATATGATTGGCATTGCAAGCTGAGATTGGTAAATCAGTGAATGACTTCGAAGATAAATCCAATGAGCATAAGAATATGGAGTTATTGACAAGAAATTTCAATAAGTGGTTAAAGAAAGTGAAGAATGATAGATTTGATTTTAGGCAAAACGGTGGGAGCTCATCAAATAGTAATTTCAAACAACAAAGGAAAACTCAAAAGGGTGAAAGAAAAGTAAAGAAAATTCAATATCATGAGTGTCGAGGCTTTGGACATGTGCAAGCAGAATGTGCTAATACCTTGAAGAAGAGAAAAGAGAAATCGTTTACGAGCATTTGGAGTGAGAATGAATCCGAAAGTGAATATGGTAGTGAAGAAGAAGTTGTGAATAGTGCTACGTTAGTTACTTTATACATCAAAAGTTCAGTTGCTTGCTTAAGAGCAATTAAGAAGGAAGTAATCGATCATGAAAACATGAATAAATCAAAAAATTTCAAGAAAAACACAGACAAATCAGTTTAAAGCGCAATCTCAGATTATGACAATGATGATAGTGATTTAAATAACAAAAAGGAATATAGCTATGAAGTCTATGAGTTAATGTATGCTAAATGGGTCAAAACATGTAATAAAAATGAGAAGTTGAAGGAGGAAAACTATACCATGGAGAACATCATTCAAGACCTTGAGAAGAAGTTGTTATTTACAATAGATACGCTTAATGAAACAAAGTTGAAGCTAGTCAGTACGAAAAAGGGAATAAAAATGTTAAATGGAGGTACCGAAAAGTTAGAAAAGTTGTTGAAATTTGGTAAGACTAAAAGAGACCTTCAAGGCATTGGTTATAAAGGTGAATGTTTTGTGTCTAATGACCAAAAAAGTGGTGCAACCAGATCTCTCCAAGGAGAAATCTCAAAGAAAAATCGGAGGTTCTTACCTACATGCTACTTTTGTAGGGTTATTGAGCACATAAGACCAAAATGTTACAAGTTGTTACAAATGATGTTTCAAATGAGTCAAAACCAAAAATCTAGACACTCTCTATTAAAATTTCAAAAGCAACCCATGTTACCAAAACATAATTGGGTTAGAAATGGTCAATTACAAGCATAAACACGTAGTGAAGGAAAAACAAGAAATTGTCTATATTCACAGTTAGTTGTTGTTTTTGAAGAAACTGTTTAGACTGAGGATAAGTCAGTTTCTTTAGATGAAGAAATCAATCAGTCAATTGATGACTGAGATAATGTGATGATGAATAAGCCCAGGTTTGAATTTTTTTGAGGGGTATAGAGACTATAATGCGATGATGAATAAGCCCAGGTTTGAATTTCTTTGAGGGTTATAGAGACTGTGTGCTTTATATTTTTGAAGTATAATTTGATGTTGTTTTTTAAAAAACAAAAAAAAATAAAAAGGGGGTCCGAAGGAGTTATCATCTGGACTTTCTAAGTTTTTATTTATGGGTATTTTAAGGATTCAGTTAATTGGTGTGTATTTGGATTTTTCTTTACTTGTTGAAGAGTAAATTTGATGTAAGGATGAGGCTCTCCTTGATGATTTGAAAGTTTTGCTTCTGAGTGTTGATTTATGAAGTTATGTCTAGAAAAAGTTAAAGCTTGGTTGGAGAACTATAGGAAAATTCAAGTTTTCAATGATTCGAGTTTTTCAATTTTTATCTTGATTTCTCTATTTCGTGGGTTGTATGAATTTAGGCAAAATTTGTTCATATATTTATGTGAGGAGG
>JAOTAY010000189.1:33616748-33639521 GCA_025629805.1 Erythroxylum baracoense
AATTTTTATCTTGATTTCTCTATTTCGTGGGTTGTATGAATTTAGGCAAAATTTGTTCATATATTTATGTGAGGAGGAGATCGATTAAGTTTGATTATGATGAATGCATTTTTGGAATTTATGAATTTGATCAGTCGTATTCGGATGGCTTTGATGTGAGTACTGATATGTTGGCTAGTGTTTTGACTGGTGGTAAATTATCATTTTGACATGCTTATAATTCTTCCGCTGCACCCATTGCTGATTTTTATGCTTCTTTATTCGCTGAGATTGATCGCATTAAAGATATTCTTGTTTGACATCGTTTTGTCCCAAGGGGGAGATATCAGATTATTTTTAGTGACTGTTCAATTCAAGGGGAGATTTTAAGATATTTTCGTAACTATTAGTCTTGCTTTTTGACTTCTTTTTGTCTCAAGGGGGAGAAATTTGAATGATTGGATAATTGTTCATTATTGTTTCTTTGGATTTTTTTGAACTTGAAGAATTTAATGGATGTTCTTTAGAACTTGATGTTAGATTAAGGGAGAGTATTGTGACTTCAATATTTATATTCCCAATTATGTTATTTAGGGGAAGTTTCTTATTTGTGACAAAAATATCAAAAAGAGGGAGATTGTTAAGAAATTTATTATATATCTAATTATTTAATTTTGACATTTATGATTATAAGATCTTCAAGATAATGATTAAAAGTTCAAATTAAGATGAGGTGTAACCAAGCAATACTTCTTATTTGAATTAGATTTTTAGACAATGGTTAAAGCGCCAAAAAAGTATATCTTTAATGAAAGTGTATTTGGATCACGTTTGTTGATTGAAGAATATTGTGAGATTGCTGCATATGGTCTTGAGTGAATGTGTAGATCACGTTGTAGTGGAATGCAGAATATTTAAGGTACCGACAAATTGGGTATGTGTGACTCTTTGGGGGGGCATGACTTCTTGGCGGCATCATTTTTGGTTGGCTACATGTGGTGTGCGTGAACAACTCCATCTTGGGTTAGTAATAATTGTCAACAATTTTCTTGAGAGCTGCGTATACTTTGGTTAGTGAATGTATTAACGATGCAGCTGTGACTTTGTGTTGATGTTTATGTGAATCAGCTAGTGTTATTGCTGAACAACTGTCAAATTAATCTTCGGAAGAGCTGAAAACATTGGGAAGTTGTTATTTGTTTCTTTCTTAAGTGTTCTCATTCAAGTTCAATTTTGTTTAATCACCTGAGTTATTTATTTATTGTTTTTCGTTAAAAGATTGTTGAGAAAATTCTCTGTTGAGGTTAACACGAGTCGATCGTATTATTGGGTGTGAAATTCTTTCACAGGTTGTGAGGACAAGAGATAGCGTTAAGGGTTGACTAGTGTTAGCTCAGTAAAATCTTGTATAAAACTATTGTCGTTAATGAAAGAATTAAGCTGAGTAAGGGCCTCGTGATGTAAATAAAGTGTGCCGAATTGCGTTACCAAATTTTGATAGTGATTTATATTTATGCATTTATTTTTTTTAGTTTTTGATTGTGCTAGAAACAACATTGGTAAATCGAAGATTTTGCAAAACTACTACACTCCTTCGAATTTTTAACTTCAATTCAAACACACACTTTTCTTATTTGTATGAAGTAATTTCGAATACCAAATTTATCAGCTTACAACACAGAAAATAACAGAAAATGATGGTGTTTAATAATAGTCTCAAATGTGAAAACTTACAATGGATCAACTCGGGATGGGACTTAAACTTTAAAGTTGAAACTAAATTTGATCGAATATAAAATTTGAATCCAATTAAATTTAGTTAAAACTCATTGATCCTAAATTGAATTAGTTCATATTTAACTAATTTATCATAATTAATTAAGTCCAAAAATAAACACTAACTTATTTAAATTAGATTAGTCTATTAACTTGGACCGTACTAAATAGCATTAACATTTGATGTAACTTATCATCTTTACATAAAATTAACAATATTTATTACTAAAATTGACATTTTTAGTTCAACAAAAAATTAATATATTGAATTTTAAGTTAGACTCAAGTTTCTCGAAAGGTCAGCTCGGTCCTGCCGTCCCTAACAAGTTCAACAAAAAGAACATTTAATACTATGTATAATGCATTTACTGACTTAGTTGAAGGCATTTAATAAGTTGATTCACGCAGCTGCTAGTTTGATTTGGTCACACATGTTTCCTGATGTTAAGACAAGACTTGTACCTCAAAGTTGCATCGCGTTTTGGGCTTTGATCAAGTCAACTTCCTTTCTAGAAACTAAACAAACGCTGACTTGGCATGTGATGGACTCACTGTTCCTGTCACAAGTTCACTCGTTGTTCTGTCGGTGACATGGTCAATGAACTTGTCTTAAAGAGTACTGCAAGACTTGGAATTTGATTAAAGCTCACTGTTGATTCAACTGATTGAAGAAGTACCAAATCTTCAGAATCACTAACACTTTCACGATACATACCGGAAAAATCGAAATCTTCCCAACCTGGTATCTCGGAGAATATAAATTTTCTTTTTTTAATAATAATGACTACTAAAGACTACCAGATGTTGGTCATCGGAAATTGTCCCTGCCTAGGATTGACACGTTGGCAAAACAAGCTGCTGGCAGAAAGAACAAACCAACAGGCTGTAAGCGAGTGAACAAAGACGCAAGAAAATGATAGAGGACGCTGTTTCACATTAAAGTGGTGGAACCACTTCATCCTGTGACACCAAATTCATTGACATTATCTATCTAACAGCCACCAAAACAAGAAAAAGTTGGAAGCCTACACGCTTTTGAGCATGGAGTGTAAGTGCAACAACCGTCAACTTCCTCCAATGTAGTCACTTCACTGCAATAGTTTATGCAAAACCCACCAGTATTTGATTATCAGTTCTAGAATTGTATCTTTCTATGTCAACATTCTAGTACTTGGCACGAACCGAGCAGAGGGTGTGGAAGAAGTATCAAAATCATATACCTTTACTACCAGGGTAAAGTTACTGTTGGCATCACAAAGGATGAATATTACAAATGCAGCGACCCAGTAATTTACAATAATCAAGAAGAGACTATCACAGAGATCGACACATTCAGGATTTTTTCCTCATGCATCAAACTATTCTTGGCCCTTTTTGCTGCCTATTATCAACATCCAGTATTCTTCTCTAGATTTATCACCAACTTCATTCAATGAAAAATGGCCATGAGTGCCACGTCAGTACCACGTTCAAGGAACTATGATCAATGTCTCGCATTGGTATTTACCTTCTCTCAAATGGGTCTTGATTTTGGGGAGGCACCTAGTGCTTGAGCCTTCATCAAATAGGGTTCAAAGATGGGACTGTATGTTGTGCTTGGTCTTGTTGGATACAATGAGTAGTCGTTTACTGTATAGCCACTTTGTCCTAACAAAGCATAGGTTGGGTGAGGAGGTGAAAGATAACAACTCTTGTGTGCTGGTCCATATTGGCGTAACGGACTAGAGCAAGGAGACACCGGCAAAGAGGAGGCGATCATTTTGCCATCATCCCTGCGTACAGAAGCAGGAGTTTTAGACCGATATAGCTCTCATGCATACCCAAAAGCTTAAATGGCAAGACGTTATTACCTCTTCAATGCTCTTGTATTAGCAGCTCGCAGGTTAATTGCATGATCTGCATCGTTCCAATTAGCATTTGATCTGTTGGCATGAAGTTCTAGCACTGGCTGCTCAGGAAGAAATAAAATTAAGCAATTAAGTGGCATCCAAACTTTTCACAAATGAGCTATGAAAACTGAATAGGTTATTGTAAGACACAACAGGAATAAAGTGCAAATTGCTTTCAAAGTTCTCAAAATTCATCAAAAAAT
Source organism: Erythroxylum baracoense (assembly GCA_025629805.1). NCBI lineage: Eukaryota > Viridiplantae > Streptophyta > Magnoliopsida > Malpighiales > Erythroxylaceae > Erythroxylum > Erythroxylum baracoense. The sequence goes on from JAOTAY010000189.1 coordinate 33,620,596, forward strand.
CCCTTGACATTTGATAGCCACAACACTTTAGATAACAACTCACTTAAATTCATAGTAGCCCTCATCTATCAACTGAAATGAAATGGTTGCATGGTCTGTTAATAGATCTTTAGTAGGTCACATGCCACAAAACCATGGTATTGCAGCTGCCTTCTATGCTGGAGGTACTACAATTCGAGTCAATTATCTTACAGCAACTTTCATGAGAAATTTGGTCCAAATATAAATAAAAGGCATATCTGAAAATAATTAATTGTTCATAAACTTATTTCATGTCCAAATGCATGCGTGTTCGAAAGCCACCACACACAAAAGATTGACGGAAGTTAAACAAGAAGATGCAAATTTTAAACAACTTTGGAAATAAACTCTAGTCTCTGAAGAGGCACAATGATGTATTTTATGAATCGTCTTCCTCCAATCAAATGCTCTATCAATTTCTAATATCCAGAAGAAGAAATTCACACACCATGCAAAACAAAAGTAATATGAAATTTAATAGAAGGTTAGGAATCGTTAATTATACCGGAGTGCGGCTTCCATCAAAGGAATAGGGAACTGTATCCCGAATTATGTTGATGTCAGAAAATCTCATTGCTGCTTGCTCCCGAATAAATGGGTGCTCTAACAACTTTACAGCTGAAGGGCGTGCTGATGGATCTCGTTGCAAACATAGCCGTATAAAGTTCTTTGCATTATTAGAAAGATGATCAGGTATATCCGGCATATCTTTACTGTTTCCAATTTTAAATATCGCTGCCACCTGTTGAATTAAAGCTAAATGAGAACATTTCAACCATAAGAATGCTGTCAAATATGGGGAAATTTTTTCTTTTGTTTTTTTGTCATTTACATTCAACTCACTTTGAGCCACATGTGCATAATTCTCATACTTGTGCACCGACACAGATTTAAGTCCCAGTAAATGAGGTGGAAATCCTACCCCATTACCACCAAACTAAACTGCTACTTGTTAAGACAAGCATATTTCTACCAATGTTATTTGGTGATAACAGAAACGCACCCCTTCATATCGGCTCCAAGGTGGCTTGGATGTAGCCATTTCAAGAATCGTACATCCCAAGCTCCATATATCCACAGCAAGACTGTATCCACTTGTATTCATCACAACCTAGGATCAGAGTCCAAAGAAAAAAGAATGTAAGATAATTAAATCCTGACGAAACACCAAACATAGATTAGGAATCAGGAAGCTAAAACAAACAAAAATAGGAATGATTTTGATTAAGGACAAAGGAGTTGAAGTTTACTTTCCTTCTCAAAAAGATTGTAAGAAAGCAAGAGATAAGAGGGGTAAAAGTACCTCAGGTGCCATCCAATAAGGACTTCCCTTGAAGGAAAGCATTGAAGAACAATTGGCAATCTGGTTGAACAAAAACATGAAGAAATTTTAATCATAACCCATGATGAATCGATAGCGGTAAAAGGTAAAATGATTTACAACGTTTTCATGTATGGTAAATTGAATGTTTATCATGACTTGGCATCCTTTAGTTATTAAGTTACACAGCCAAGTTAGTTGAATTGAATAGAATTACAAAATCAACATAAAATGAGAGGATAGTTGCAGCAACCATATTTTAACCAAACGGAAAAAGGAACAAGATCTTTAATCGCCATCAGGAATTATAATCCAAATAACACTATTTCCTTAGACTTGGCCACTTTGAACTTTATCATTTGAATAAGTTGACAATTATGTGAAATTTTCTTGCAGGTGTGTAAACATAAATTAGTTATGTCATAAGGCTGAGATGGGATATACATGTTTAGCCATGCCAAAGTCTGCCAACTTGATTTCACCATTAGGGTCTACTAATATGTTGGCACCTTTAATATCCCTGCCAGAAGAAAGGAATGCATAAATTAGAACAATGCCGGAAGATGTTATTTTAGATACAAATTAACATCCATAGCCTATACCACCCTAAATATACCTGTGTACAGTATCTCTTGCATGTAAATAGGCAAGCCCCGAAAGAATCTGCCTGGTATAGTTTTGAATAACAGGTTCCCTAAAGGGGCCATAATCTTGTAGTAATTTGTGAATTGAGCCACCAGAGACATACTCTAAATAAACTGAAAGTGTTTCTTCACTCTGAGAATATGGCAAACCAAAATAGTCTCAAAACCAAATTCTAAAATTTGAAATCACTTGTATTGAGCAGAGATTGAGCTTAGAATGTCAAAACAATCATTTTGCAATAGTAAATGACTGATCCTTCAACTAGTAAGGTAACTCGTACCAGTTCGCTTCCAAAATATCGAACAATATTTTGATGTGAAAGTTGATTGAGCAAATTTATTTCCTGTTGACAAAGAAAAGCAGTAGAACAATGCATCAACATGAAGCAAATCCAAAGGAAACCCAGGAATTATTAATGGCTCGCTATCAAAGGATCGACTTCAAATTCGACTCTTCGTTCATTGAATCAAGTTGGTAATAGATATTAATTACCTGATTTAGTTGCTTAAGACACTCTTTCGAAGAATGATCATCAGAAACAAGCTTGACTTCCTTTATTGCACACATTTGTCCACCCTCACTATTCACAAAGCAATAAGAATATTAGGACTACTGAGTAAAGTTTGTATACACATATTAATAGACTTCTAAAGTGTCATTTCTACTCCTTCAATCTTTTCATTAGTTTCCAATAGTCTGTTAAAAATTTGTAAAATCATTCAGATGGGAATTCTTCTTGTTATAGAAAAGCTAAAACCTTGTCCAAGGTTGTCACAGCACATCTCAGTCAAAATAAGCATCAAAATGCCTATTCACCTGTTGAAACCAAGATAGACATGCCCAAATGTTCCCCTGCCAAGAAGCTTTCCCTTTTTCCATTTAGACAATGTAGCAGGACCGTTTTCACTCACTCCATTTCCTCTACAACCAGTAAAGGAAGGAGGGCTTGTAGGCGAACCAGGTGGAAGAGGTAGTGGATGACCTTGGTTCTTCCCATCCCCAGAAGGAGAGTCTAAACTCGTACTGCCAAACCGTGGATGCAGAGGTGATGTTGGTCTACTTGCTCCTCTGGAACCAGGAACAGGGCTTCTTGATCCAGGAGCAGGGCTTCTGGAACCTGGACCAGGACTCCTTGCTCCATTATTGAGCGTCATGTCACCAAGTCGTTTGGGTTCACGAGATAATCTGCGTTTCAGTCCATATGTCCAGTTTAGAAGCAACATAAGATTTCTCAAATGTTCACGCGGATTAACCAGTTATAACTGAAATAAGTGTCTGCTATCCGAGTAATCTGGCAACTAATAGCTTATACCTAACTCCATTATGTAAAGGTATCAGAATAATCAGGATAACTCTCTCTACTCAAAACCAGATATGTTAAAACAAAGAACTAAATCCATATGAATTATGTTCCTGCCACAAATTCAGAGCAGAAACTGGAAGTTGAGAGACGGGAGCAGAGAAACAAAGTATTGGATAGGACACAAACGTAAAACTGTCAGAAAATAGAACAGACAGCAAGACAGCATAACATTCAGCTCTGACACAGATTAAATAGATAGAGAAATAAAAAAAAGTCTTTTTTAATCTTTTTCTTCCACGAAGGCTCTGCAACAACTCAGAAACATGAAAACCTTTTACGAAATGAAATTACTCTTTTTTATGACACTCCTGTGTCGGAAAATTTTTTGATAAAGGTACACACATGAACTTCTGAAATTACATCTCAAAAAAATATCAACAGAAAAACGATGACCACCTACCTGTAACCCCCAAAATGAATACCATGATGATCACTATTCCCAATACCATAATCTTCCCCATTAGACCCCGAGGAGCTGACACTAGAAGCCGAAACTGAAGCGGACCCAGATCCCAAATCGATCCCGACAACAGTACTATGATCACTGATCGACGGTTTGGGAAGAGGAAGGCGTATCTTTTCAGCACAGTCCGAGTCAAAACCCGAGAACCCAGAAGACCCGGTAGCAAAATCCTTGCTTCCACGTGGAGATGTCCGAGTCAGAGCCGCCTCATCAAAGCTCTTGAACTTGTTTCTTGAGCTCTTTTTCTTGCTCACATAGTTGCTGCTGTTGTTGTTGTTGTTGCTTCTCTCTTGACTCTCCTCTTTGCTCCTTCCGGACTTTCTCCCCCACCAAGCAGGCATGGATTCAAACTCAGACCAAGAACCCACCTCAACAACAACCAGAGATGAGAGAGATAAAATCTTTTATGTGTGTACACAGAAGACTTCAACCAAAGATTCAAGCTTTTGGACAACGAGGAAAGAAGGGAGAAAGAGAGAGAGAAAAAAGAAAAGGAAAGAGAGAGGAAGTAAGCAGAAGGAAAAAAAACACGACTTTCTAATTTCTTTCTCCTTTTTTTTTTTAAATAATAATTTAATTAATAAAATGTGGGACCCACAATTGACACAGCTATTTGGAGATAGAGAGAGAGAGAGAGAAAGAGATTCATACTTTGGGGGGGACGGCAGGCGGTGGCTGGATAAAGTAAAAATGTGACGTGGCATTTCTCCATTTTTCTTGAAATATCTTTTTAAATAATAAATATTATATATTTTGATTGAGAAAGATAAAGGGAGCAAGTATGTGACTTGTGGGCTTACGTGTGTGTTTTAATAAATTAATTAAACATTTAAGAATTAAAGTGGTTGTTAAATTGTGATTGGATGGATGTTTTAGGTGTAGTTGGTTAAGATTAGTCCCATGCATATATAAATATATTAATTTGAAAAAAATAAAAAAATAATAACAAAGAATCTATAGGAGTGATTTTGTTGCGTTGGATATTTATTATTTAATACCATCGAATATCATTAAATTAAAAAAATGGGGTTTGGGGTTTGATTAATATTCGAAGGCTCGTGAATTAAAAATTTATTAATATTTGAATTACAACTTGCGGCCAAACCCTAATGTATAAGACTTCTCGCTATGTAAGAGTTTGAAAAAAGTTATCAATGTACGCAATTATTCTTTTATATTTCACGAAGAGATTGTTTATGTGAAACAAATATGTTTGTGGAGACGGGATTTGAATCCGTGACCTCAAAGTTATGAGCCTTGCGAGCTACAAAATTGCTCTACCCCGCGTGATGAAGAGAAGAACTGAGAATTAACAGAAGAACAAGGATTAAATGCGCCCCTTTATCATATCTTGACAAATAGAATAGTACATTTATGCATAATAATAAAGGGACTTCTCTAAAATGAAGAGAAAATTGAAATCCTTATGAACTTGATCTCACTAAATATTAACAACCGTCTATTTTTTAACCGTTAAATTAGACTTGATCGAGCTTTAGACTACTGTTAAACTAGATAAAAATTTGAGCTCGACCAACTAAATATCATTCTTCATGTGTTAATAATTCAAAATTAAATAATTAATTAATAAATATTATAGATTATTTAAATAAAATAACGTTATTTTTGTAAAATTTTGTTAAATAATATTATTTTAACTCTTAATTTTACTTTGATAGAACTAAATAAAGGTCGAATCAAATAAAAATTAGATTTAATTAGACTTATTATTAATTTTAATATATTAATAACCAAAATTTAACTAATTTTAATAAGCATCAAGAATTATTATTCCCAATCAATTTACACTTTTTATAAATGTTTTGAGCCAATTACAATGCCTACTGGTGAACCCCGTAACTAACCTCTCAGACATGAGAATGAGAGCCATTTGGAGAGTGGTCCACCTCAAAAAAGCAATTATTATATTATTGAAGTGGAGTAATTATTTATTTGGTATATTTATATTAGTCTATTTGGTTATGTATTTTCTGTACGCTCAAAAAGTGTAGTGATTGTGTGTAGAGGAATGTACGGTTGCTTGAGTGGAGACTAATCTACGTCGTTTGGCGTGTCATTTATACTTCATTACGACGTCATTTACACACATACACGTCACTTTCATACCAAGTGGACTTTTTTTAATTAAAAAATATGAAAATAAAGCAAGAAAGCTTATAATTGTACTTGATTCAAATTAGATTAGTTAGTATTTAATTATGGCTCTATTTGTATTTTATATGCCTATTTGTATTTGTATTTTATTATTTAATATTTATATTCATTATATATTTTATTTTATTTTCTCTTTATATTTTACACCCAAACCAAATAATATGGATGATTAAAAAACTCAACTAAAAAAACCCTAATTGTCTAATTTTTTGGTTCGATTTATTTTAATAATTCTTATTGTTAAAAACTGATCAATTTATTAATTAATGGTAAATTTCATAAATTAATAAATTTTTATAAATTAAAATAAACAAATTATTTTATTTAACAATCTCTTTTTTAATTAAAATTTAAATTATTTGATATATAAATATAATCTCTTTTAATCATGTTTCAAATTTTGTAATTTTAATCACAATTTAATATTGGTTAAATCTTCTAAACCTTAAATATCTTGTCTTATCGATTTAATTTATGATCTAATTTTTAAAATATTAAATAAGGCATGAACCCTAATTGTCTAATAGAATAAAAGACATGGAAGCCGGCCCCATTAATTTCAACATCCAAATAACTAATAAAACAAATAATTCTTGTACTCAAATCCCTATTTGTCCCATCGATCTTATATTATTATTACCATGAAATTTAAATTTTGACGTGACAGTCCAATAATAGAAACTTATAGGTTGGTTCATGTCACTCAAACCTTTATCTTATCATCACATAAACACAATGTTGTATATATTTTGTTTCATATATATGTAATTATATAAATAAAGTATTGAGTATACGTTCTCTTCAAAAAAGTATTGAGTATACGTAATAATATAAATTACATACTTTAAATAAACTATTAAACAAATTAATAATATAAAATATAAGTAATAAATTCAATTTGTTGTTTTTAAAATTTTAACTTGTCTTTATTTTATAAAATTAATAAAATAAAAATAACTTTAATTCAAAATAATAATAATAATAATTCAATTACTTCTAATCTAAGATAATTAGATTAAATTGAATTAATAAAAGTTTGAACTGAATTTGAGCTATAGACGATAGAATTGATTATATAATTAAATAATGAAAATTTATTTTAATATAATTAACTAAAAAGTCATCATTTTGATTATAATTTAGACTAAATTTGAGCTTAAAATATTGCCCGAGTTGGCTCTAACTATAATTTTACCCGTATTAAAATACTTTATATATATATATAGTGATTAAAAATTTCAACAGGCTCAACCAATTTAACCATAAAAATCTTGACCGTCTAATTTATAGGTTTAATTTATTTTAATAATTCTTGTTACTAAAAATTAATCGGTTGATTAATAAATCGTTCAATTTTATAAATTAATAATTTGTTATAAACTAAAATAAATCTCACTTTTAAACAAACTTTATTTTTTTCAATAAATAAGGACAATCACCCTTAGGAGTTGGTCAAGTAGGGGGCATAGGGCCAAAAGGTCCTATGTTCGAATCCTCCTCTTACCTACACTCTCTCGATCAAGCATGTCCTACAGGTCGTACAGGACTTGCTTAATACGAAGTACCTGATTGACGTAATTTATAGACTATTACGTCAATCCAGAGGTTTACCAAATGCACGTCCAAATAATAGCGACTATAAACTCCTCAATTCCTAAATAAAAAAAAAGACAATCACTTTTAATTATATTTTAAAATCTTTAATTTTATTCAATCTTAGCAGTTTTATAACATCTAATACTAATTAAACTTTCAAATCTTAAATTTTGTATCTTGTCGGATTAACTTTGTATATAGCACCATAACTTAAAATAGAAAATATCAAGAACACTGTGTAGAAGGATAATGTTTGAGTTTGATGTTAACTTAGCATGTGATTTTCATAAAGTCGTTTTCAACTCATAAATTTTTTATATGATATTCATAATTACTACTTCGTCGAAGCTGTATTTATTTAGTAAGTCCGCAAATCTTGAAGTCAAAAATGTGTTATTCCTCGTTTTTCGATATCTCAATTTGATATAAAATATGGAAATAAATTCATGTAATTAAAACGTGTGTAATTGAATAAAAAATTAGCATTTATACTGATTAAATACACTATATTACAATACCTTTCAAAAATCCTATAGCGACTGCTTAATGTTGTTTAACTTTCAATCTCTTTAAATACTTTTTAAAGCATTTCAAATCTTTTTTTATAAACATAAAATTTATAAAAAAGGAAATATTAGTTGACATTAAGACTCGACATATGAAATTCTATCAATAATTACGTAGGTCCATAATAAATGTTCCCCCACTAGCTTATGTTATCTGCAGATGTTTCTCATAGATTACGATAAAATCTTTTGTATCAGATGTTTTTGTTATGTTTTATTAAATCTTATATATATATTTACGTGAACCGTATAAAAATATATGAATGAGATTTAATAGAATAAGGTTGTAACTAAGTAACTGAAACAGAGGATTTAATGGGATAAGTTAGGAGTCCAATTAAATTTAGTTCAACCCTTACTTCAAATCAAATTTGGTAAGTTATTATAATCCAATGAAGAAAGAAATGAAATTAGTTTAATCTGCTGTCATTAGATGATTAAAATGTTTAGTTGCATGGATAATTGCATGGTAATATATCAAATGCTTTACGATGCAAACTTGAAATCTTACATATGGGGTTAAATTGGATTCATTGTCAAGTCATCTCATGAGTTAATTTAGTGATGGTAATTATTAGATATGAAGTTAATTAATTATCAAAATCAAGCTCTTAACGTTGGTAAGTTGTTTTTCAAGAAGGTACAAAAATAGAGGAAATAGGTAAAATAAGTTTCTTTGATGTCCACGTAAAAATAATGTTTTGTGCCACCTTAGTAATTTTTTATCAATGTTTTAAATATTGAACTTAAAGTTAAATCAGTAAGACAAGAGGTTTAAAGTCTTAAAGGTTCAACTGAAATTAAGTCGTCATAAAATCGATTATAGATTGAATAAAATTAAAAAAATTTAAATATAGTTGAAAGAAATTGTCCTTATCCATTGAAAAATTTAAAATTAATTAAAAAAAAGATTGTTAAATAAAAATTAATTGATTTGTTTTGATTTATAAGAATTTATTAATTAATAAAAATTGATCGATTAATTAATAAATTGATCAGTTTTTAACAACAAAAATTATTACAATAAGTTCGAATCGAAAAGTTGAAAACCCAATTGAAAAGTTAGATAGTTCAAAATTTTATGATTAAATCGGTTGAACAATTTGAATTTTTTAATCATTGGTTAAGATATAATACGATATTTTTTATAATGCAAGAATCACTAAAATTAAAATTTTATTTTATTTTATTTAGACAATTTCACGAGAAAACTTGAATAAGATAATTCTTAAACTTTTCACAGTGACTTTAAGAATATTAAAAAAACTTTTATTTTTTTATATAATTTACATTAAAATGTTTACAATTTCATGGGAACACATATATGTAAAAACATGTAAAGTTATTGGTAAGTACCTTAAAAAACAATACTTTAATCTGAATTTCTACTCTCATCTACTAAAAGGGACTAATTATTTATTAGCGGTTAGTACTGCTAAATAAGAATTTTATTTATAAAATATTTTAAATTATTTATAATATTAAAAATTGCCGATATTTTCTACTAAAAATAGGAATTTTAGATCACAAGCCAAAACCTAAATGGTTTTAGGGTCAAATCATTAATTTGATAAGAAGGGCACTAATAATGACAAATTTCGTAATTATCTCCAATGATTAAGACAACAAATGTAACATCCTCATCAATGTCTTTATCCTAATTGTGATTAACTCCTTCAATAATCTACTAATTAGTTAAGATATCACGGGACCCACATCAATGAATAGTGTGGAATGGATATGGTCATGCTTGAGATGGTACAGTTTTTGGACATATTTTACCTTTCTTGGGTTGGTCCTAACATGTCTTTACACAATGCATCAATCAATCATATCACAACTTGCATCTAACTTTTCTTCTTCTTCTTCTTTTTTGTTTCTTTTCAAACAAATAAAGTTTTAATGATAAAGAATTATGATTTACTGGCGGAGAAGGATTAAAATAAATGACATACGAAACAAGATGAGACCATTTTTATTATCCAAAGGAGATGAACCACTTTTCTGGTGGTAAAACTAAAATCTTCAGAAATAGACATGTTGATAAGGATTAAACTAAAGACAGCAATGGCTTTTTTGTGTGTATGTGTGTGTCCTGTACAACCATGCATAGAAAATGACATCTTAGTTCATGTAACCTAGCCATAAAGTAGTTGCTTCTACACCTGTATCTAAGACCTAACATCAATTATAGCTCTCACCCCACTTCAGAAACCACGCTTTGAGTGGTAGTCAGAGCCACCACCATTATGGTGATGTAAGGGACATTGGGGCAATCATTATTTTCAGAAAAGTAGCAGAATTTGATTCCTGGGATGCAACGAAAAACTCGTTGCAGCAAGTTCTGTGATCCAAGTGGCAGTGAGATGAAGTTTTAAACTGAGTTTGAGAAGGCATTTGACGATTCTCCAACTCCCTCGTGCAAGCGTACTTTTGGGATTCACACAATAGTCCGCAAATAACGTGTTTCGAGGTTTCCTCCATATCCTGGTCTTTCTCAAGAATGGTAGAAGCAGCTATGAATTTGAAACATAGTTCAACAGTTCCAATACTGCCTCTCCCTCTTTGTTCTTTTTCTTGTTCTTGTGGTTGCTTGCATTTCCATATGTTGTCCAAGCCTTCGCAAAGCTTATGCAAAGATACCAACTGCATTTTCTCTTTTGCAATTTGCTCTGGATACTTACAATTCATGTGCTTACTGACAAGAAGAGATATGCAAATTAGCTCAACCATGATTGGAAGTTTAACTCACCACACAGAGGGCAAAATGCTAGACTTTCTCTTTGCAATTTAATCAGCTCCACTGTAAGCAATAATGTCTGATAGCAAAATTTCATTACAAGGAGATGACAGCCAAGTTCAACAAATAACCGCATTACATAGAGCTGAATGCAGGAGGCTCAATATAAGATGGGAGGATTCAGGGAATTATAGTCCAGGTGATTCCTACAACACTGAACCTTAAAAATTTTGTTCTGTTATTGGCTACATAGAGATGTCTTTTCAGCATGTATCACATCACATTCCATAGCGGGCTCTTGCTCTGAAGGCAAATCAAATTCCACCGTATCCAGTTTGTATAATAGTGATCTAACCTTGGCAGCCTGGTATAAGTATGGGGCCTTACAATGACAAAATAACTTTCAAGAATATAATCTGGAAATGTCTCCCATGAGACCAAGTACCAAAACCAAAGATTCTGATACAAGTTCAAAGGAAATTACATCATAGCAACTTATGACATTTCATTTTCCAAACTTGATTTTCCTTCGTTCAATTATGTTCATCGTACTCCTCGTGATCACTGGATCAGGGATATAACCAACTGGCTTCATCTGCTTTGTGAGCATTTTCAATCCCCCTGATCTGAGGGTGTCTTTTTATCTCATGTATGTTAGCCTGTATCTCAATCCAGCTGTTACTCCACAAGTCGTCATAAGTTCTCTAATTCTTACAACATCTCCCCATCTGCCAAGATCTGCATACATACTATAGAGAAGAACGTATGGTCCAGAATTTGTTGGGTTGATTTGTAGAAACTTTCCTGCCACATACTTCCCTAAGGTATGTTCCTATAAACTCTACAAGCACCAACCAGGGACCCCCAAACAACAGCGTCAGGTTGCATTGCATTCCCTCTATCAAATTCTTTGCTTCAATCAGGCAACCAGCTTGTCCAAGAAAATCCATCCTACGGGTATAATGGTCGTTTAATGGCACAACACCATAGTCTTCAGTCATTGATGAAAAGTAATATCTTCCTGCTTCCACAAGCTCCGCATGACTACAAGCACATAGAATTCCAATCATCGTAACATGGTCTGGTCTCTCTCCAGACTCGAACATTTTCTTGAACGACCCAAGGGCTTCAATCCCACAACCATTTTGTGCATACCCCACAATCATCGCATTCCACGAAACCTAATCCTTTTATATCATTTTCTCAAAAACCCAATACCAATCCTCAGCTGATCCACATTTCATATACATGTCAATGAGCGAATTTCCTACAAAGACATCAGACTCTTCAACACATTGAAAACGAAATCAGTGCTTCACAACATGAGAATGAGCCTGCCTACCAAGCTACAGGCCAGCAAGATTTGCGCAGGCATTTAATAAGTTGCCGAAAGTGTAGTGTGTTGGCAAAAAGATTCCCTCTTTAGCATCCGGAATAGTCCCAATGCCTCTTCATTCTCCCCATTTTGTGTATATCCTGCAATGAGGCATTCCAGGAGACCACATTCCTCTCCATCGTCTTCGTAAACGTGGACCTGGCAGCTTTCACACTTGCTGACTTTGCATAGCCACTCACCACTGAGGTCTCAGACACAACATTTCTCATTGGCATCCTATCAAAAACACATCTAGCTTCACTAACTCTTCCACATTTTGCATACATATCAACCAATGCATCACCCAAGATAAGATCATCCCTGAGTTTATCACACTTCAACGCTCGCAAGCATGAATTTGCAAACCTTCCTTAAATGCTGACAAACTTGCACAACCACTAACAACAGTGGCTAACGTAACTTCATCTGGTTCAAACCCACTTTCCATCATCTTCAAAAAAACTTGTATAGCTATGCGATTCCTTGAAATTGCTTTTCAACTGTCTAATCTACTTGATTTAGATCAAGAGGAACAATAGGATATTCAAAGGCCTAGTTAATATTGCTTTTGACCTTTTGCGGCAAATCTCGAAGATATTTAAGAATTTTATATTGCAAAGAACATGTACTCTCTACTCAGGACTTATTGGAATCTTTAGTCCTTCTTTGACCTGTATTTTTAACCTTCATTGACTACGAGGGAGGCTTGTATTATGTTGTAAAACTTTTTGATATTAATGTAATCAACTGAATTACCGAAAGTTTGAAGTCAAAACATTGAGAGAAGGTGATAGAAGTCCACCCCAACTTCAAAGAAATTCAATACCATTGGACTTTTTGAAAGAGCTAATCTTGTCAATCTTCAGTTCAAGTCACATGAAGATGAACAAACAAAACGCCAGACAAGACCAAAAAAAAAATCATAACATATATGCAACATATCTTACTTGGTATTTCCCTAAAAAGCTTTCCCTATCACTGCCGCTCAATGGTTATGAAGTATCAGCTCTAAACGGTGCTGAACTGCTGAATTCAGGCAATGCACCAAACAATAACTCCTTTAATTAAAAGAAATATAATTAAAGATGCTCCTCCCCCTACTGGGCATTCTCAGCAGCTTCCTTCCTTAAAGCTTGAAGCCTTTCTTTCAATTTCTTACTCTGTTCAAAATTAGCCTTTCTCTTGACAGCTTTCTGAGGGAACAAACACCACGATAAAGAAAATCTAAACATGAGTAAACTTTAACCAACCAGAAAGAATAAACAAGACAGGGACTCACTTCCTCCCGAAAACACCGATCTAGCTTCACTTTCAGTTCAGTGCACTCTCCAAAGAACTTCCCAATTGGATGGTCCAAATGACATTTCTGAAACTGCTCTATTATCTGACACATATTTAGCCCAGTTTTCTAATACAATAAGAGAACGGTTGGAACAACCAAACCCGAACCAAATCGACAGGATTGGCAAAAAGGACTCACCTCAGCACACATAGGGTGCCTGTGCAATGTCAATGGAGGATGCATTTCGCAGACAAGCAATTCAACTGGTCCAATCACCAATACCCTCCTGCCAAAATTAAAGCAAACAAAATCAGAAGCAGCAACAAAAGGCGGAAAAAAGAACTGACAAAAAAGATAAAACTTTGGTGTTTTTGTGAGTAGACAAGTTTAAGGTCTAACCCAACATCCCAAAAATCAATCAGTTCTCGTTTTCAATAGCATCTATTAAACAAACCCCCCCAAAAGGAACGAAGTTGGGAATTTCTTCCCAAAATAAACAACTCCGAAATACGAGAATATAGAGATAAAGGTTAAATTACCTTAGCAATTCAAGTCTTCGACTAGATTTTGGTTTCCGCCGGCCGGTGGACGGAGGCTGCGTGACAGCGTGAGTGAAAGTTTAATCAGCAAAACAAAAAGTCCGAGAGAACTGAGACTCGAGAAATTGAGAAATCGACTTAATGCGCTGTCGTTTCATTTGTACATTAGCCAAAATAATTGCCGTTCTTAATTTGTTTATCTTCTTATTTTTAATTTTTAGAATTTGTTTCTATAATAGACTGTCTGGATGGAAAAAGTCTTTGGTAAAAGAAGCATTACTATAATTCTTTTTTTTTATTAGCCCACGAGGTATTTTAGGAGGGTTCTAATTATGGGAAGGTACTTTTAAGTCATCTACACTTAGACTAATCTCTGTTCACACCAGATTAGCCTGTAAGAAGTAAATTATTTTCAGGATTCAAACTCGAAACCTTTGATCAAGGGATAAGAGTGCTGAACTACTCATACCAACCATGTTTAGTTATTACTATAATTTATTAACTTGAAATATCGACAATGATTATAACTGGGCTAAATACTCAATGGTTATAATTAGACAGCTATAGTTATAGTTAGACAGCTATAGTTCCATTGCTCAAATTAGGCTTTAATCAAGGTGGCCTCTATGCTGAATTATTGATTAGCATCGATGTTTAGAATTCTTCTTGACAATTTTCATCCAATGTTTGTTGGCTGAATTAACTTCCATCTGCTTTCAGGTAAGCATTTTATACACTAGAAAATTAAATAACAGTGAGGTTTTCGACTCAAATATTGATGGAACTCCCTTAAATTTCGCCTAGGTAATGTCTGTTGAACGAGATATTGATTTGGAAAATATGAGAATATTCATATATATCCTCCTTTAATTCTCATTTGACTTGCGTGCATTCTTTCCTTAAGGAGGGAATGAAGTCTCGGACTTATGGAATGTTGGCATTGATAGTATCAACCTTGGCAGTCTTTATTGCTCATTCTTTGTAATAATTCTTACTATTAGTTACCATAGGGGAAAGATGCTATTCATGTGTTGGTTTTGCTATATGATTTTAAGTATGCGAATTGGTGAAAAAAGACAACTTCTTATTCCACCATTGATGGGGTATGAAATTCATTACCTCTAAATGCATTATATAGAAAATGCAGTTTCTCTTCATTTCTTTCTTTTGGGGTCAGTCTATTTGTTCATGTACAATATATGGTGATGCAGTTACAGGAATGAAGGAGATGGCACAAAGAATATACCACCAAACTCTTGGCTGGTATATGATATTGAGTTGGTTAAAGTCCATTAATTGATCAATTTTGATTTGCTTCACCAAAATGAGGAATATTAGTGAAATATGTGTTCCAGAAGCGGAAGTCAAGCAAAAAGCATGTTATTGTACTACAGTTGGAATATTGGGAGAACCAAAGCATTTTGGCTATTGTATACATTGAACACACCAGCTATAGGATTGGAGAACTCCAAGAAGGATTAGTTTTTGTTATAAACATCTTTGCATAGTTAAAAGTCTTTCTACGTGTATTCAATGTTCATGACATTTTATAATTCTACACTAATCGCTTAAGCAGAAACTTAAGTTGAGAGAGGCTTTTGTTTTCTTTGCTTTCTGGAAATTGCATAAAGTTTTGGTGAGTTCAGAAGAAAAGTGTTGGGAGGACTAGCACAATTTACTCACAGTGGAAATAATCAAACATCCCCAATTCACAAGAATATATTAGGAGCATAAAATACCAGTGCCAAATGTGGATGTAGTTGGTATCAGAGCCAGTTGGTGGCTTTGATTTGCTTGAATTATGGAGGTAATTAATACTAGTAAGATGGTTTCTTTGAATGGCATGAATTATCACATTTGGAAGGGTAAAATGAAAGATCTTCTATTTGTGAAAAGTTTGCATCTACCTGTGTTTGCTACTGATAAGCCAGAGTCTAAGAATGATGAAGAATGGGCTTTTGAGCATGAACAGGTTTGTGGTTATATTAGAATGTGGGTGGATGACAATGTCCGCAATCTTGTTACAAATGAAACAAATGCAAAGACACTCTGGAATACACTTGAAAAGTTGTATGCTTCCAAGACAGGTAATAATAAATTATACTTGTTGAAACAGTTGATTAATTTGAGGTACTCTGAGGGTACACTTGTATCTAATCATGTGAATGAGTTTCAAGGTGTGTTAAATCAGCTGTCCAGTGTTGGTGTTACCTTTGAGGATGAGATCCTTGGTTTATGGCTACTAAATACTTTGCCTGACTCGTGGGAGACATTTCGAGTCTCACATACTAATTCTGCTCCTGAAGGAAAAATGTCCTTTGATTATGCCAAGAATGGAATTCTCAATGAAGAGATTAGAAGAAAAACGCAGGGCTCATCATCGCAGACTGAGGTTTTGGTTACAGAGCAGAGGGGGAGAAATCAAAACAAAGGTCAGGGTAATAGAGGAAAAAGTAGAAGCAAGTCCAGGTCCAAGTACAAGAATGTTGAGTGCCGTTACTGCCACAAGGAAGGTCACTTCAAGAAGGATTGTTGGAAGTTGAAAAATAAAAAGAATGGGAGCAATAAAAATTCAGATAAGTATGAAGAAAGTAATACTGATCATGTTGCTGCTGCTACAAGTGCTGATCTAGTCATTGTTTATGATGATTGTAATCTTAATTTGGTCTCTTCTGATATAAGCTGGGTTGGTGACTCAGGTGCTGCAGTCCATGTTACTCCTAGAAGAGAATTTTTCAGCACTTACACTACAGGTGACTTCGGTTCCTTGAGGATGGGCAACAATGGTCTTGCTAAAGTTATTGGCATGGGAAATATCTGTTTGAAAATGAGCTCTGGCTCTACAGTGCTACTTAGAGATGTTAGGCATGCTCCTGATGTTCGGTTGAACTTGATTTCCATCGGGAAACTTGATGGCGATGGTTATGGCAATCACTTTGTTGATGGGAAATGGAAAATCAGCAAAGGATCCTTGATTTTGGCTAAAGGTTCGAAGTTGAAGGAAAATTTGTATTTGTTGCAAGCTTCAATTTCAGATGGCTCAGTGAATGTTATTGAGAAGCAATGCTCACCAGATTTGTGGCATAAGAGATTGGGTCATATTAGTGCCAAGGGACTTGAAAATTTAGTGAAGAAAAATGTTCTTCCAGGTGCTAAGAGTTCCAGTTTTGAAAAATGCTCTCATTGTCTTGAAGGAAAACAGAATCGAGTATCTTTCAAGACTAATCCTCCTCACCGGCAACCAAATTTGTTAGATTTGGTTCATTCAGATGTTTGTGGTCCTTTGAAGGTAAAAACTAATGGTGGTGCATCTTATTTTGTGACTTTTATTGATGATCATTCCAGGAAGCTTTGGGTCTATGTTTTGAAGACCAAAGATCAAGTGCTTGATAAGTTTAAGGAGTTTCAAGCTATAGTTGAAAGGCAGACTGGAAAGAAATTGAAATGCATCAGGACAGACAATGGTGGTGAGTACCGTGGACCATTTGAGGAGTATTGTAGGCAACAAGGGATCAGACACCAAAGGACGCCTCCCAAGACGCCTCAGTTGAATGGGTTGGCTGAGAGAATGAACAGAACCTTGATGGATCGTGTTAGGTGCATGTTACTGGAGTCGAAGCTTCCACAATCATTTTGGGGTGAGGCTTTATATACTGCTACTTATGTTATTAATCTAACTCCTACTGTTGCTTTGCAAGGTGATGTTCCAGAAAATGTTTGGACTGGGAAGAACACCTCTTATGATCATTTGAGGGTGTTTGGCTGCAAAGCTTATGTTCATGTTCCTAGAGATGAGAGGTCAAAGTTAGATGCCAAGGCAAGGCAATGCATTTTCATTGGATATGGTCAAGATGAGTTTGGTTACAAATTGTATGATCCAGTTGAGAAAAAGGTCATACGGAGCCGTGATGTGGTGTTTTGTGAAGACCAAACTATTGATAATATTGAGAAGGCAGGGAATTTAGATTCTCACTCTCAAGATGACCTCATTGATGTTGATCCAAGTTCTACACCATATTGGCCTACTACAGTTGGTGGTGATACAGTTGAAACTGAGATGCAGCATGAAGATTTTGTTGATGGTCAGCAAGACAATAACTTGCAAAATCCTCCAGATGTTGTTAATGATGATCCACAAGAAGTTGTACTCAGAAGGTCTACGAGAGATAGACAGCAGTCTACCAGATATTCTTCAAGTGAGTATGTGCTCTTAACTGACGGGGGAGAGCCTGAATGTTTTGAAGAAGCTATGGAAAGTGTAGACAAGCAAGAATGGTTTCATGCAATGAATGATGAGATGAAATCTTTGCATGATAATCATACTTTCCAGTTGGTACCATTACCTAAGGGTAAAAGAGCTTTGAAGAACAAGTGGGTCTACAGGCTAAAGCAGGAAGAGAACACTTCCAAACCAAGGTACAAGTCAAGATTGGTTGTTAAGGGTTTCAGTCAGAGAAAGGGAGTTGATTTTGATGAGATTTTTTCACCCGTTGTGAGAATGTCTTCAATCCGGACTGTGTTGGGGTTGGCTGCGAGCCTTGACTTAGAGATTGAGCAAATGGACGTGAAGACTGCTTTTCTTCATGGTGATTTGAGTGAAGAAATTTACATGGAACAACCGGAAGGGTTTAGGGTGAAAGGCAAAGAGGATTATGTGTGTAAGTTGGAAAAGAGCTTGTATGGCTTGAAACAAGCTCCAAGACAATGGTACAAGAAGTTTGAGTCTGTGATAAGGCAACAGGGCTACAAGAAGACTACTTGTGATCATTGTGTGTTTGTTCAAAAATTCTCCCATGATGATTTTATTATCTTATTGCTTTATGTTGATGATATGCTTATT
>JAOTAY010000189.1:33650630-33666335 GCA_025629805.1 Erythroxylum baracoense
CCAGTTCTAATAATTCATTTGTTAACATTTCTGTATAGCTTAAGTCTCCTAATTGGATGCATCAGAAAATAATTATATCTATGTAAAGATATAATATATCAATCTCATTATTAAGTGATTTATCATAATTATGAATTTATTTTTTGTAATCACTTACAAGTGTAATATAATTTACAATTTACAGTATTCAAAGTCAAGCCATGATGAAATATTAAATATATAAGAGGCTCGCTGGCTCCCTCTCAACTCTCGTCCATCGCTGTCCAATCAGCTCCGGCTTCAGGAAATTCCTGGCTCCGCCACTGTAGATCATGATTGACGTCTAGCAACATGTCATGATCACCAAAATATTAGGAATATCAAAGTAGTTTGACTTAACCTGTCTAAGCATGACTATGATGTATAAATTAATCCTTTCATCATTTAATGTTCTAATTGGACTTAGAGTATGAAATTCGTGTCTACTCTAAATAATCCAATCATGTTTGTTCTTGCCAATTAGTAAATGATTTATAATTGAATACTTTTCCAATTTTTAATTTACTCTGGCCAGAGATTTCAAAAATCATTATTAATCAAAAACAACATAACATTCTTCCTGATTACTTTAGAACAACGAATTTTTTATTGATTTACTCAATTATCTCCATATAGTTCGTACTATATCCAATAATCGCCGAATTGAACTACTCCAAGAGTAGAACATAAGTAGCATCAAAACATAGTAATTCCTACATGAGATAACTTTGGTAGTCTCAAGTCTAAGGATCAATTATACAACATTATAATGAGATAATTTACAGACACACAAGTAATGTTCCATTCGGGATTCTCATAATCGGTTCAGTTTGGTGAACTTATTCTCTATTAAGCATCAACATGTTTGTTTAAGTGTATCCACATTTTAATCTATCAGATCAATTACTTTCTTCATAAGAAAAAAACAAATATGTGCTAGTCTAACCATTTCATCAATACTCCGTCTTGATGAAACTACGACTAGAAACTTTTTTGGAATAACACAAAATTGCAATTCAAATCTCATAACTATAATTACATTATAATTTCTAGTTACATAACAATTATTCCATAGATTTTATCTTTAAGATTAATAATTAAATAATTAATAAATGTACAAAGATAAAGAATGTCTTTTATTGAATAACAAATTGTCATACAAATAAATTTATAACCATCATAAATTGGCTGCAAGGGCATAGACCAACACGTACCAGGATAATTGGCCTTATCATTAAAGAAATTGAGAGCAACATTTCAAGACATACATTGCTCGCAAATTTCAGAATGGGTTGCCTACCTGCTTTCTGCGGGAAATTCGTGGAACTTGTAGAGATCTTGGTGAGCGATTCATAAAAGATTAACTACATGATATTCAATTTACTGTTGTGCAACTCATACTCCTCCTTTGCCTGTAAGATTTAGAAATGTAACGTCTTTTCATGTTGCAGAAAGAGAGTAATCCATCAAAGCGAGATACTGTGGTTTTGTTGCTGCAGGACATGTTAGAAGTTGTTACTCGTGACATGATGGTGAATGAAAATCGGTGGGTGAAAAGCTTCTCATGTTTTTCATAGATTAATTCATAACCCCATCTGTTTATTTTGAGAGAAACAGCTGTGATCTTTATCTTTTACAATGACAAAGCAGTGAGTTGATAGACCTTGGACACTCTGGAAAAGATTCCGGAAGGCAACTTTTTGTGGGTACTGCGACGAGGCCAGCTATAATGTTCCCGCCTCCTGCTACGGCTCACTGGGAAGAGGAGGTACTCTTGTGTGATATGAAACCATTATTTCACTAGTAGAAGACTTGATTCCTCTCACCATTTGCAAACACTGATTACATATGTGTAAAAAAATATATCTTCAGATGCAGCGCCTTCATCTCCTTTTGACAGTGAAAGAATCTGCTGAAGATGTACCAACAAACCTTGAAGCACGTAGAAGAATTGCATTCTTTACAAACTCATTGTTCATGGATATGCCACGCCCTCCTCGAGTTCGTAAAATGTTGTCATTCAGGTCCGAGTCCTGATATTTCTTTCAGTATTTGCAGCAGAAACTCTGTTATTATCTCTAGGATTGCTGTTGGATAATGTCCTCTGAAAACATCATTCCTTCTTTTGATGAAGCTAGATTTTGCTGCTGCTTCTTTTCTTCAGAAGCATTTGTGGTTTCTACTTTCCAAATAGGCTAGTTCCTTAGTGATGGGATTCAAGTTCAATGTTTTTGTTTATAAATTTAAGCATGATGCATTCAACAGCAGCAGTCCTTTGCCACCAACAATCTTTTTGTGCCGTGGACAGTGTAATGACGCCGTACTACAGTGAGGAGACTGTTTACTCTAAGTCTGACCTCGAGATGGACAACGAAGATGGTGTGTCAATCATATACTATTTGCAGAAGATCTTCCCAGGTGTAGTAGCTTTGCAGTCTCCTGCAGCATTTTATTGTTTGATCTTGTTATGACCTGTGTAACTGATGTGACATTCTGAACTTCATTAGATGAATGGACCAACTTCATGGAACGTATAAATTGTAAGAAAGACGGTGAAGTTTGGGAAAGTGATGAAAACATTTTGCAACTTCGTCATTGGGCATCCTTACGAGGTCAAACTCTCTGTCGTACAGGTGATTGCTGCAAATTTGTTTTTCTCCTACGGACTTGTCCAGCGTTAATATCCACTGGAATTAATTTTTCACTTAAATTTATTGTATAGTATGTAGTTGTTACTTTTACTATATAGTTACATAAGTTTCAAATCATTATATTATAAATTTAGTTCAATATATTTCTCTTAATATATGAATACAGAGATTAAATCTAATGACTATTTCATTAATAAATGTTAAATTTTGTTTATTTTATGTGATATTTTACTTATTATAATAAAAATTTATATTTTATAAATTTAAAATCAGAATTTTTTTTTACAATAAATACTTAAGAGAGTAATTGTCATAAATATAATTGAGAGTAATTTAATTTTTATCTTAAAATATTATGTTAGTGGGATGGTTACAAAAATTTTGAATTTATTTGTAATTTATTCATCTAATAAGAATAATTAATTTCAGATAAATTTTTAAATAAATACTATCTTCTCGGTTAAATGAACATTGAAAGTTATAATATTTCTATTAGTTATTAATCATTATTAAAGATAAATACATTATTTAATTAATTTTTATAAATTTTTTATTAAGAAAATTAGAGTTAATCCCTTCATGATATGCTCTTCTAGCTCTTTCTTTATAATATATATACTAAGCTCTATATGCCTTTCAGTTAGGGGAATGATGTACTACAGACGAGCTTTGAAGCTTCAGGCTTTCCTGGACATGGCAAGTGAAAGTGGTAAGACCATCAATTCCTTTTTAATTGAGAATATCAGACAAAAATATGGCATTTACTTGGCCCACTCAGAAAATTGTTGTACACGCTATGAATGTTTGGCTTTTCATGTAACTGCAAAATGTCTGATCAACGTGGCATTTCATTCAAGCTTTTAGCTTCACATACTCCGTAAACAGTCATAGCTCCCTCGGTGAAGCTTTCGAAGCAAACCTTTGGAAATTAAAGCAATTAGGGAATCTCACTTTCCGGAAAATATATTATGGCTTACGTCCTTATGTGTGATTGAAAAATTGCATCAAAAAGCTATTGATGGAGGCCTACTGGAAGCGGCCTTTTCCTTTTTTAAATTTGTAAGGTCAAAACGGATTTGTCTGCTAAAGTAGTAGGTGATAACGATCCCAAGCAAGAAGGAGATGGAAAGGAAATTAACGTGGGAAATAAAGTAAAACTTATCTCAAATTTTAAATAAGATAATTGGGTTTATCAAAGAAGCCTATGTTGACAACAATTCTCCTATGCGTTATTCACCATTCTCATGCCTCTTGCTTGTCTTTTACATCTTTCTTTCGCCACAAGTAGAATAGTCAGCATATTATGTTCTAAGAGACTAGAGTTTGTTTGAGGAAAAGTTCACATTTTACTTTTTCACATTTTACTTTTTAAACCTTTTTCAACAGTTTATTGTCTCAACAATTTACAATATGTAACATAAATTCACTCAAGTTAATTTGCTCATTTACTTATGCAGCATAAAATTTGTATAGCAAGTTCTTTTGGTGTCCTGTACTATTTTTCTTGATTAAAGTGTCTTGTACTTGGATCTTCTACACTTTGCTGAGCATTTGTTCTCAATGTATTTTTTCATTCCCAATGAAGTTGAGAAGGTAGTGAAGTGGTTAGATCTTGTCTTATGGTTCCGGGTTCTAAATATTCATATGTATGCAGAAATATTGGAAGGTTACAAAGCCATTAGTGTTCCATCTGAAGAAGATAAGAAAAGTCAGAGATCTGTATATGCTCAATTGGACGCAGTGGCTGACATGAAATTCACATATGTCGCTACCTGTCAGAACTACGGGAATCAGAAGCGGAGCGGAGATCGCCGGGCAACAGATATCCTGAATTTGATGGTTAAGTGCGTTTACTAGCATGACCCCCTTGTTTCTAGCATCTTAATCAGTTTAGACTGACTTCATATGCATGGCTTTTAACCCTCCTCTGATTCTCCTGCTCCTTTTACAGCAATCCCTCTCTCCGTGTTGCATACATTGATGAGGTTGAAGAAAGAGAAGGTGGAAAGGTACAGAAAGTATACTACTCTGTGCTGATAAAAGCTGTAAATAATCTTGATCAGGTAATTGCCATTGAAATTAGAATAGATGTTACATGCCGGACAGCTTCATGCAAAAGTCTGATGATTTTTCCTATATTTTCCCGAAGGAAATATACCGAATAAAGTTGCCCGGTTCGGCAAAAATTGGAGAAGGAAAGCCTGAAAATCAGAACCATGCAATAGTATTTACACGAGGGGAAGCTCTCCAGGCCATTGACATGAATCAGGTAAACTTTCACAGAAAAATGAACTAATCTACTTATCAGGAATCAATGTAGGAGCTGAATCTGATTATTTGTTTCACTTCCACTGATCCATTGTAGGATAATTACTTGGAAGAAGCCTTAAAAATGCGTAATCTTCTTGAAGAATTTAATGAGGATCACGGTGTGCGTCCACCTTCAATATTGGGCGTTCGGGAGCATATCTTCACTGGAAGGTTTGTTAATCATTCGTCTCTTTTCATCTAGTATCAGTTCCGCTGCATTGAAAATTTCGGCTATTCTATATCTTCTGATATAAATGTTGAATTTATTGATCTCCAGTGTGTCTTCTTTGGCTTGGTTCATGTCAAATCAAGAAACGAGTTTCGTCACCATTGGCCAAAGAGTTCTGGCTAGACCATTGAAGTATACTTTCTTATGCTCTTTCCTTCTTGATCAGATACCTACTGTGGGCTACGTTCATTCTTCGACGTAAACCTGTTGATTTTCAAGTGATTGAGATGCGAAACTGCAAGAAGAATAGTAGAATACTATTGCAAAAAATTAATCATATGATGCAAAGAAAACATAATTTATGTTGATATTCTCTCATAATTTTATTGTTTTGCTTTAGGATCCGATTTCATTATGGTCATCCGGATGTGTTCGATAGAATATTCCACATAACTCGTGGCGGTATCAGCAAGGCATCTCGTGGCATCAACTTAAGCGAGGACATCTTTGCAGGTAGCTTTCTTTTAAGCAATTATAAAAAAAATGTTAAAAGAGCTAAGCAACATGTTGAAGCATTCATTTTCTACTGACATTAAATATTCTTTCTTCACTGTGATTCATGGTTATCTTATCTAGGTTTCAACTCAACTCTAAGGCGAGGCAATATCACTCACCATGAGTACATCCAAGTTGGAAAAGGTCGTGATGTAGGGCTCAACCAGATCTCACTGTTTGAAGCAAAAGTGGCCTGTGGTAATGGAGAGCAGACCCTTAGCAGAGATATCTACCGCTTAGGCCATCGCTTCGATTTCTTCCGCATGCTGTCCTGCTATTATACAACAATTGGATTTTATTGTAGCTCAATGGTAATTCTTGGAATATCTATACCGATTACATGATGATCAGTTTACGAACTTTCAAATTTTTATATTCAATATTTGCTTAAATTATCCTAATATTTTATTATATATAAAAATAATTAAGGCAATACTGATCAACCATGATTGAAATGATAATCCTAACTTTTTGATATGTAACTTCTGTCTCTCGGCGCTTTTACTTGCTTAGAAGATTTTACTAAGAAAAGTTTGTTACCATTATCATGCAGTTGGTGGTCCTTACACTTTATGCTTATTTGTATGGCAAACTTTACTTGTCGTTAAGTGGCTTGGAGGGTTCTATAATCAAAGTAGCAAGGAGTAGGGGGAATAATCCGTTGAAATCAGCCATGGCTTCCCAGTCTCTTGTTCAGATTGGTCTTTTAATGGCCTTACCCATGGTTATGGAAATGGGACTAGAGAGAGGGTTCCGAAGAGCCATAGGTGACATAATCATCATGCAGCTTCAGCTTTCTGCAGTCTTTTTCACGTTTTCCCTTGGGACAAGAGCTCACTATTTTGGACGTACCATCCTGCACGGTGGTGCAAAATACAGAGCCACTGGGCGTGGTTTTGTGGTCCGGCATGAGAAATTTGCAGAGAACTATAGGATGTACTCGAGGAGCCACTTTGTGAAAGGGTTAGAGGTCATGATATTGCTTATATGTTATTTGGTATATGGGAAAGCAGCTGCTGATTCAACATCCTATATACTTCTCACATTCTCGATGTGGTTCTTGGTGGTTTCTTGGTTGTTTGCTCCTTTTATCTTTAACCCATCAGGATTTGAGTGGCAGAAGATTGTGGATGATTGGGATGATTGGGCCAAATGGATTAGCAGCAGTGGTGGTATAGGCGTACCAGCAAACAAGAGCTGGGAGTCATGGTGGGAAGAGGAAATGGAACACTTGCAATACACTGGCTTTGTAGGATGTTTCTGGGAGATTGTTCTTTCATTTCGCTTCTTTATCTTTCAATACGGGATGGTTTATCACCTAAAGAAAGCGATTTTGGCAGAAGCAGGAGCATCATTGTAAGTATATGGTTTTTTACTTGTCAGCAATGTTAAAGAAAATGCCCTCGGATCGGATATCGGTTGAATTTAATAGCCTAAAAAATAGTAACAAAAATAAATATAGGCAAAATAAAATGGAACAGGACACAAAAATTTACGTGGTCCGGTCAATGTGACCTACGTCTACAGCCGGAAGGTGAGCAGTTTTACTAATATGTGGAAAACGTACAACAAAAGGCTTTACAAAATTTCTCAATGGGAGAAAATTGAAAGAAGAATGAAGGAATGATGTTGTGTTTTTTTTTTTGGGGCCTGAAGGAGGTGAAGGAATGATGTGTTTTTGCCTCAAAGAGAGGCCTTCTATTTATAACTGAAATCCTAAGCTTAAATCCAAAAATTCTTCAATCTGTGCGCAATCGTCGCTCGCTAAAAAACACACTTGAAGATTTTGGCCTAACATGGCCAAAATACAAAGCCTGCTTTGGCTAACAATTTTTGACTTGTGAGGGCCCAAGGCATAAAATTGTCAACAAAACTCCACCTTGACTTGGTCCCGAACAATTAGTGATTTGCTCTACCTTCTCCGACAATGCCCCAATGGGCTGTTTCATCAACATTGAACACCAATTAAGTCCAAGCATTGCTTGAACTTGTAAATTGGAAGAGTCTTCGTAAACATATCAGCAGGATTGTCCTTAGTATTGATCATCTGAATAAGGACCTTCTTCTCTGCAATAGTATCCCAAATAAAATGATACTTCACATCAATATGCTTTGTCCTCTCATGATACATTTGGTCTTTCGTCAAATGAATAGCACTCTGACTGTCACAATAAACAGTAGTAACCCTTTGATGTAGAGATAACTCGCCGAATAAACCTCTCAACCATAGTTCTTCCTTGATAGCCTCAATCACTGCCATATATTCAGCTTCAGTAGTAGATAAAACTACCACATGTTGTAGAGTAGCTTTCTAGCTAACGGCACAACCTCTAATGTAAAATACATAACCTATCAGAGAGATCACTGGCATAATCTGAATCTATAAAACTAACCAAAGTGTTGCTGGTTCTACCAAACTCCAAACAAAAGTTTAAAGTTCCCTTCAAGTATCTGAGAATCCATTTCATAGCCTGCCAATGTTCTTTGCCAGGATTGGCCATATATCTGCTAAAAGACACTAACAGTTTGTGAAATATCGAGACGAGTATGTACCATTGCATATATAATACTGCCGATGGCACTAGAATACGAAACTTGTGCCATACAATCTTCCTCTTCTGTGACTGTGGTGATTGAGCAGCAGATAGTCTAAAATGACTAGCAAGAGAAGTACTAACTACTTTGGCATCTCGCATGTCAAATCTCTCCAAAACTTTATTGAGATAATTCTCCTGGGTCAAGAATAATTTACCAGCTCTTCGATCACGTTTTATCTCCATGCCAAGAATTTTCTTCGCTGCTCCCAAATCCTTCATCTCAAATTCTCCATGCAATAAGGCCTTCAAATGGTGAATATCTGTGACATTCTTGGCAGCAATGAGCAAATCATCAACATATAATAACAAATAGATAAATGAGTCGTCATCTAACTTGTGGAAGTAAACATAACTATCATACATGCTCCTGGAGAAATCATGACCCAACATAAATGAATCAAACCTCTTGTACCAATGTCTTAGAGACTGCTTCAATCTATACAAGGATTTCTTCAACAAACACACCTAGTCTTCCTTTCCTACAACTTTAAAACCTTCAGGTTATTTCATATAAATTTGCTCATCTAATTCACCATGCAGGAATGTTGTCTTGACATCAAGTTGTTCTAATTCCAAATCAAACATGGCAACCAAAGCAAGTAATACACGAATAGAGCTATCTTTCACCACTGGTGAGAAAACATCATTAAAATCAACACCTTGTACCTAACTGTAGCCCTTTGCAACTAAACGTGCCTTATACCTTGTATTTTCAACACCTGAAGTACCTTCTTTTCTTTTAAAGATCCATTTGCAACTAACAATTTTCTTACCCTTTGGCGGCTTCACTAGAACCCAAGTATCATTCTTGTGCAAAGATTTCATTTCTCTATTCATAGCCAACACCCACTTATCAGCATCAGCACTTGAAACTGCCTCCGTATATGTGGAAGGTTCACCGTCTCCACCTGTTTCCTGTGTTACTGATAAAGCATATGCAACTAAATTTGCATACCTCTGTGGTGGTCGAATCTCCTATATTGGTCTGTCTTTGGCTATGGAATGTTCTTCTTCTATTGGTTCATCTTGAACATGATCAGGATCTGGTTCATCAACTTGATCTGTCTGATGTGTAAAAGACGTCTGTGAAGGACCTGAACTACCAATCTCTAACTCCACCTACTTCTGTGCACTATCCTCCTTTTCTAAATTACAAGGATTACAAGACTCTTTTCTAGGATATAACATAGAAGACTCATCAAATGTAACATCCCTATTAATTACAAATTTAGGTGATTTGGGATCAGGAAAACACAAACGATATCCTTTCACCCCTAAAGCATAACTGAGAAAAATATATTTCTTAGCCCTAGGCTCTAACTTTCCCTTATTTACATGCATATATACTGGACACCCAAATATTCTTAAAGTAGAGTAATCAGTAAGAGCACCTGACAAAACTTCCTCTGGAGTCTTGAAATCGAGAGGAGCACAAGGAGAGCGGTTGACGATGTAGCAAGCTGTAGCAATGGCTTCTGCCCAAAAATCAAGTGTCAACCCTACATTAGAGATCATACACTGAGCCCTTTCCAAAAAAGTCCAGTTCATATGCTCGACGACTTCATTTTATTGCGGAGTCATTCTAACGGTGTGATGTTGAGTAATTCCTTCATTCTTGTAAAATTAATTGAAGTCACCTCCACAAAATTCCAAACCATTATCTGTCCATAGCCATTTAACATGTTTTCCTGTCTGCTTTGTAATCAAAACTTTTCATTGCTTAATGGTTAAGAAAACATCATTCTTATGCTTCAAGAAATACACCTAAACCTTCCTAGAATAATCATCAATAAAAGTCAACATATACCAGGCACCACCTTTAGATGGAACATGAGAGGCCCCAAAGATCAGAATGAATATAATCCAAAGTACCTTTAGTTTTGTGGACAGCTAGAGAACTGAAACTGACCCATTTCTACTTCCTGAAGGTACAATGCTCACAAAGTCCATTTTACTAGTACTTTGACCAGAAAGTAGGCCTCTCTTGCTTAATAACGTTAAGCCTTTCTCACCTATGTATCCCAAATGCATTTGTCACAATTTGGTAATATCACCATCAGTAGAGATTGTCGCAGCACCTGTTATCGTAGATCCCTGCAAAACATACAAACTACCAGACCTGTAAGCTTTCATCAATACAAGAGCACCTTTAGAAACTTTCGAAACTCCACCTTCAGCTAAGAACTTGCACCCCTGAGAATCGAGAGTGCCCAAAGAGATGAGATTTTTCTTTAAATTAGGAACGTGTCTAACGTCAGTGAGTGTTCTAATGATACCATCATACATTTTGATCCAGACTGTACTTTTACCAATAACTTTACAGGCAGCATTATTACCCATCAAAATAATTCCACCATCTAATGACTTATAAGTGGAAAAACACTTCCTGTCAGGACTCATGTGGTAAGAACAACCCGAATCTAAAATCCACTCCTTATTAGACCTAACTTTATCTTCTGTGGCTATAAAGATAATTCTCTCATTCTCATCTGCCGCTACACTAGCCTTAGCGATGTTGTTGTTATTCTGCTCAATTTTATTTTTCTCCTTATTTTTCAATTTATAGCTGTCAATCTTTATATGCCCCTTTTTCTTTCAAAATTACAATTTTATTTCTATATCTGGATTTTGAACTATCTTTGGATCTACTTCTTTTAAAATTTATGTTTTCAGATATACCCCTTACAAATAGTCCCTCTGCCTGACTTCCACTAGTCTCCCCAGTGATATCCCTATTAATCTGCTCTTTTGACTTTAATACAAACTTAATACTATTATATGAAACTGACTCTTTCCCATAAATCATAGTATCACGAAAATATTTAAAGGACTGTGGGAGGGAACATAATAACAATATGGCTTAATCTTCATCCTCAATTTTTACATCTACATTCTTCAAATTTAAAATAAGATAATCAAATTTATCCAGATGTGAAAGAATAGATGTATCTTTTGTCATCCTCAACATGTACAACTTCTGTCTCAAATAAAGCCGATTTTCCACCGTCTTCTTCATAAACATGGCTTTCAACTTGTCCCACATACCTTTAGCAGTGCTTTCACCAATAACCTCCTACAAAACCTTATCGGAAAGATTCAATATGATGCCTGATCAAGCCTTTTTATCTAGATCTGTGAATGTATCTAATGTCACATCTACTAACTTTTTCTCTACTCCATCAAGTGCAATCTCACACCCATCTTGTATTAAAATGGCCTACGTCTTGAGCTGCCACATACTGAAGTTAATACTCTGGTCCAACTTTTCAATAGAGGTCTTTGTTATCGTCATGATGGCTAAAAAATTGATATTTTGACTAATTTTTGACAAGTGGGCCCCATACGTGAAACCAGGACAGCAGGTCACACAAAAGCACTGGATACCAGCTCATAGGTAAATTCGAGACGTGAGCCCCATAAGCAAAATTGAACTCCATTTACAAAATAGAGACAGTGGGCTCTACAAGATAAACTGAGGCAGTGAGCCCTGCAAGATAACCTTTAGACAGTGGGCCCCGTTTGGACTCATAATAAAATCTAAGTTATTTTCTGATATGAAGGATCCACCTTAGTGGCAACCACAGAGCATACGGTAAGTTAGAACAACAAGAGAAGCTTTGATACCAGCTTGTTAAGAAAAAAATGCCCTCGAATCGGATACCAGTTGAGTTTAACAACCTGAATCTTAATAACAAAAAATAAAGAAAAATAAAATAAATGAGACAGAACACAAGAATTTTTATGGTTTAGTCAATGTGACCTACGTCTACGGCTGGAGGGTGAGCCAAATTTACTAATATATAGAGAATGTATAAAAATACAAAAGCTGGAACAAAAAGCTTTTAAAACCTCATCAAATATATAGAAAAGAACTGAAGAAAGAATGAAAGGATTGGTTTTGTTTTTGGTGCAAGGGACTCAATAATTTAAGCCCTCTATTTATAGTGCAAAACTTAAGCTTCCGTCCATAAGGATTTTGTCAATTTTCCTTCAATCTCTTCATAATCTTTGCACATGAAAATCTCACCAGAAACCCGCTTGAAGACTTTTGGCCAAGCATGGCCAACAAAAAGTTAGCCTTGACCAATAATATTTGACTCATGAGGGGCCAAGATATTCAATAGTCAACACAAATTAAACACATAAACATACCCAGAAATATGAAGAATGAAAGGATTAATTCCAGGTTTCGAAATAAGAACAAAAGGCAAGAATTATATGACTTAAGAGGCATGGCATGTATACCATTTTTCCTTAAACACTATAAATCAATTTCAAAACAAGTATAGGAGGCTGCAAATTTAATTTTTAGAAAATGTAAAACAAAAGATGATAAGTTTTAATTTTCAGAAAATTAAAACAAACTCTAACACATTAAGATAAATTTCAAGCCTTAATTTTTATTAAATAAATAACAACCAAGCAACTTAATCAAGTTACACAATTAAAATTGACTTTAATACCACTGTTAGAAAATTGGAGTGGGATATGATCCTATGATCAATGAAATAAACACAAAACTTTTTCTTTCGATTTTTTGAAAGTCAAAATTACTTTAAATTATATAAAATGATTATCATAAAACATAATAAAGCATAAATCATAATTTGTAACTTAGTGTGAAGCTTGATAATTTTCTTGT
This sequence comes from Erythroxylum baracoense, assembly GCA_025629805.1. Lineage (NCBI taxonomy): Eukaryota > Viridiplantae > Streptophyta > Magnoliopsida > Malpighiales > Erythroxylaceae > Erythroxylum > Erythroxylum baracoense. The sequence continues at coordinate 33,663,573 of JAOTAY010000189.1, forward strand.
CATTTCCCTCAAACTATTTTTGAAATTGACTTATTTAGTCTCATAAGTATCCAACCTCCAACGATATTCACATAATGTGTTAAAAGAAGTTTGCAATTATTGAAGAGAGGGTTAAATATTGATTACTCAATTACCTCTATATAGTTCATACAATGTCCAATGACTACCGACTGAGCTATCCTTGATTAGAATAAGTCATAAGTAGCATCAAAATATAATAATCCCTATATGAGATAACTTTGGAGATTTCAAGTCAAATGATCACTTATATAATCTTCATAGTGAGAATTTAAATAGACATACAAAGAATATTCCAAATGAAATTATCATATAAGGTCAGTTTAGCAAACTTGTTCTCTAACAAGCACCCTTATATTTGTTTAAGTATCTTCATACTTTAGTCTATAAGATTGATTACTTCCTTCATAAGGAAGAAATATAACATGTGCTAGTCTTTTTATGCTCTATTAATATCTAGTTTTAATATAACAATGACTAGGAATGACTTAGAGATAATACATAAATGCAATATTAATCTCATAATTATGATCTCATTATAATTTCATTTGCTATATATATATATATATATATATAAATTCCGTGGGATATATAATAAGTTCCATGGGATATATAATAAATATATATAATTATAATTATAATTATAATTATGTCACTAACTACAACCAATTGATTGGCTGTAGGCCTTAAACTAATAGGCAAGACATCTACTGTTTTAACAAATCGTCGTCAATAGTGCTTTGCTCTTTAAGATTAGTCATCCATCATTTATATAATCATCATAATGAGAATTTAAATAGACATACAAAGAAAGTTCCAAATGAAATTCTCATATAAGGTTAGTTCAGTGACCTTGTTCTCTAACAAGCACCTATATATTTGTTTAATTATCTTCATACTTTAGTCTGTAAGATTGATTACTTCCTTCATAAGGAAGAAACATAACATGTACTAGTCTTTTTATGCTCTATTAATGTCTAGTTTTAATAGAACAATGACTAGGAATGACTTAGAGATAATATAGATATATATATAATTCTGTATAGGATAAATAATTCTTTAAATAATTATGTCACTAAACTACAACCAATTGATTGGTTGTAGTGCTTAAACCAATAAGCAAGACATCTATTGTTTTAACAAATCATCATCAACGATGCTTTGCTCTTTAAGATTTGCCATCCATCATATCATCTTTAACTAGCATATGCCTTTCACATATGCCATATACCTAACAAACTTGTCCTTCTTCAAGTAACTAGTCCCACAAGAAATCGTTCATTGAGACTTCTTACAATACTTCAAATGACTTTTCAAATCCACCAACTGATTGTAAGAGTACATCTTAGGGCAGTGACTCCTCTTAAAATGGTTCCTCATACATATTGCTAACTTTACTAGCTTAAACTTCTTTTAATAAATAATGGATATTAGTGGAGATTAGTGAGGATGGAAAGATGCTAGAAAATTTTTCATATTAACTTTAGATTAATCAAACTTAGAAGAAGAAATTGCAAATAAGCCTAAATTGGGTTTTAGATTATACAAATTAGGTTACAATCAAAGTTGCATCCTATTATGCATCAAAAAAATTGCATTAGGTAAACTTATAAGGAAGAAACCACAAAAATCCAATTATATACTTTCAACAATTACAAGCATTATATAAAACAAAGATTATCCCTGATAGAATAAAGGGAAAAAAATGACATTTCCTTAAAAATAGCTACCAACATAAATTAATTAACTATGATTTGTATTTTAATAAATATAGAAATTGTTAGGTTGAAGTTTCATCTCTAACTTGTATTCTTATTTCCCAACTCTCATTTCTTCTATAGATGAAAATATTTTACTTTTCTATTATAGATAAATCTTTTCTCAACAAATCTTGCAAAAATGAACATGCTCAACTAGTAACTCCACGATGTCGAGCTCCACTATTTTGTAATCCTTGTTATCATACTATCCTCTGTTAGGAAAATGTTTAAGAAATTATAGACCAGAGAAGGAGACACAAAGAGAGAAGGAGACACTCATATTCCAAAAAAGTATGAGAAATTAGGGATTCGATCAAATTTTTCAATAAACAATGAAACAAGCAATGTTTGGGAGCAAGAGAAGAATTGTGGGTCCTCTTTGCTAGCTAGAATGTTTAATTGACAAAAAGAGTGTAGAAAATAATAAAAGAAATGTTTACACAGGTTAAAATTAATAAAAACCCTGATAAGAAATTAGGATTCCCTTAATATAAGATTTAAATCAAATATTTTAAAAATTAAAAAATTTAATACACCCAAATGCTTAGATCTAAGTTAAATTTTAGTGCAAACAGTAGTATTCAAAATTTTCCTTTTTTCAATAAGTAGTGCATAGATACCATTGTCTTTTTGAAAAACAATGCTTACAGGTAACTCTAGTTGATCATTTTTTATGCCAATTCACGTAGTCAAATGAGGGTAGAGATCACAACATTTCCATATTTAAATTCTTACACAGGCTTTTCTAATTGCACTTTTGCTTTCACTTATATTCTTTTTTATCAATGCCATAAATATCATACTATAGCGATCATACCGTATTGTGTCAATTGTAAATCGGTACAAATTTGTTTTGTACCTTATCAAATAATATTATCAATTGTACTACATAATTTTGAGTTATACCAATTGGTCGGGTCGGTCGTGCTGGGCCCGAGCCCAGTCGTAATGACCCACAGGCCGATCGGTCCAATCTTCAAAGATC